>JAYMFT010214946.1:0-25305 GCA_038088735.1 Panulirus argus
GCGTTAAGAACAGAGAATTGAGCTTTAGAGGGAAAATCCTCACTTGGCCCCTTCTCTATTCCTTTTTGAAAAAGCAGAATCTGAAGGGGAGGATTTCCAGCCCCCTTCTCCCTCCCCTTTTAGTCTACTTTTATGATGCTCAGGGAATATGTGGGAAGTATTCTTTTTCCCCATCCCCAGCTATAATATATATATATATATATATATATATATATATATATATATATATATATATATATATATATATATATATATATTATCCCTGGGATAGGGGAGAAAGAATTCTTCCCATGTATTCCCTGCATGTCGTAAAAGGCGACTTAAAGGGAAGGGAGTGAGGAGCTGGAAATCCTTCCCTCCAGTTTTTACTTTTCCAAAGGAAGGAATGGAGATGGGGGCCAAGTGAGGATTTTCCCTCTAAGGCTTAATCCTCTGTTCTTAACCCTACCTTGCTAATGCGGGAAAAGGCGAATATGCATGAAAAAAAATGTGTATATACATACATACATATACATATATATGAAATGGTTTGGACATATGGAACGAATGAGTGAGGAAAGGTTGACGAAGAGGATATATGTTTCAGAGGTGGGGGGAACAAGGAGAAGCATGAGAACAAATTGGAGGTGGAAGGATGGAGTTAAAGGGATTTTGAGCGGTCGGGACCTGAACATGTAGGAGGGTGAAAGGCTTGCACGGAATAGAGTGAAATGGAATGATGTGGTATACTGGGGTCGATGTGCTGTCAATGGACTGAATCAGGGCATGTGAAACGTCTGGGGTAAGCCATTAAAAGGTCTCTGGGGCCTGGATGTGGATAGGGAGCTTTGGTTTTGGTGCATTACACATGACAGCTAGTGACTGAGCGTGGGCGAATGTAACCTTTTTGTCTGTCTCCTGGCACAATCTCACTGATGCAGGGTGTGGGGATGCTATTTCCTGTGGGGCAGGGTTGCATCAGGAATGGATGGAGGCGAGCAAGTATGAATATGTACATGTGTATATGTATATGTATGTATATATGTGTATGTTGGTATGTATATGTGTGTATTGTGCATACATGTGCATGTGTGTATGTGTGTATTGTGCATATATGTGCATGTATGTATATGTGTGTATTGTGCATATATGTGCATGTATGTATATGTGTGTATTGTGCATATATGTGCATGTATGTATATATGTGTGTCTGTGAGTGAATGGATCTTTCTTTGTCTGTTTCCTGGCGCTACCTTGCTAACACAGGAAACAGCGATCAAGTACAATATATATAAGATAAACAAAATATCTCTTTGTTAAGTTCCTTGGCATTCTTGCAGACTTATTAACTCCATTTCTTCCTTGTCAAGAGACTTTTTTAGGTTCATAGTTTTATCCATTCAATTTGCTGCAGTGCAAGATACTCACCTACATATCTTCCTCTTCTTTAAAGTCTGTAAAATTCAAGTTATTTCAGCCTTTCACGGTGGTTTGTATGTTCCATCACCTTAATTTTGTTTGTAAAGTGCTTCTTAGTTTTCTCTAACATGTAAAATACAAAGCTCTTTACAGATATATACACACCTAAGGACCCCGTATCTAGGGGATCTTGCAACTTCAAGGCTGCACTAAGATCAGTAATAGGGAAAGGATAGACCCCTTTGGAGACAGTTCTTCTTCGACAAGACTATAACTCAAAAGCTAAAGCCTCGCTGAAAAGTTTCCACTTGTGACGTAACTACAAGAGGATGTCTTGTAATGCCGAGAGAAAAATTGAAAAAAGGAAATTATGTATCAAGAAAGAGGGAAGAAAATTATCTTGGAAGCAAAATTAACAAATCTGAATGAATTACTATGGAGGAAAATGAATAAAGTAGTAGAAAAGTATTTGTAAATAATACTATAGTACATTAAACAAGTCTAGAACATAAGTAATAAATGATGAAGTTTGTTTAAGCTGGAGAGAACATCCTTAAAAAGTATATGGAAATGATGGTGAGAGAGATACCTCCATTGGTACACTAACAATTGGGCAGAGGAGAGAGCAATAGTTATCATATATAGGAGAGGAAGACATTAAAGAGGAGTGGAAAGAGCACTGAGGTGCTTAAAGAAGTATAAAGATGGAGGTAGAGTGTTGAACATGAAGCTGCAGTGGAGTGGATCTGAAAATGGAAAAGTGGTCAGGTGCCTGACTGTTGGTTGAATGCTGCATTATCTCACCATGGTTATTTGATGTTTCCGTGGTTGGGGCGTGGTGTGGGATGAAAGCGAGGTGAGGTGTTGGAAGCATGACACAACCACAGAAAAAAATGGATACTGCCACAACTACTGTATTCTGATAAGGCAGCATCAGCTAAATCAAAGGAATAGTTGGATAAAATATAGTGCTGCTTCACTAACATATATAGGAGGATGCTGTAACTAAGTGTAAATAAAAGCAAGCTGCTTGTTTTTGAAAGGGAAGGGAGATCAGATTTAAAGTTGTATTTAAATATTTGGGAGTAAATTAAAATAAAGTAGGTAGTGGGAATGCGAAAGCTGAAATCCGTTATGCTGAAGAGAAAAATTAGGGGTGCACTAAAAGTTCAAATGTGGTGTGTGCAGGAATCTTGTATTAAGGAGTATTTTCCCCAACATTGGTGCATTGCTGTGAAACCCAATTGCATATTGGACAGGACAGGTAGGAATAAAAAACAGCAGCCAAGATGATTAACTTGCAAGGTACAACTGGAAGTGGAAAGATGGAATGAAGATGCAAGGTTATGTGATATGAAGAAATCATTAGAAAGGCACATGGATGTGTCTTAGGAAGCTATGGTTATGAAGAACATAGGGCAGATGGTTGGTTGAACACAAAGATAAATAGCAGTACAGTAACAGGTATGAAGAGTAAAGGTAAGCAGTGGAAGAGGTGGACAGATGTATGGAGAAACGTTCTGGGTTAAGAGATATTTCAGATGATGCAAGAGGAATGATCAGGGATCAGATGCAAAGGAAGTTTTGTGTATGGATGTTGATGTGATTAGATGCATTGGTTTCAACTGACACAAACTTTGTAAAAAAAAAAGTGCAAAGCACAGGGCAAGGGTTGAGAATGAGAGGTATATTGCAAGGCCTGTATCTAATTCAATCCACTGAACTGTGAATGGGGAAAAAATGAAATATATCATTCTTAACTCCAACTACTTTTCCACGTACATGAGGTAGCACGGGAACAAATGAACATAAAGTTCCATTTGCACACAAGCAGTCTCCATCTCTCAAGTAAAATGAATTGAGAGCATCACAGATAAGCCCTACAAACAATACCATAGTCTACATTGACTCATGTGCCCTGATTCTACCCATTAACACTCCACCAACCATAGCCATCTAATAATTTCTATCCAACACATGCCTCCTTCCTCACTAAATGTTTAAACCCCACTGCTAAGCATGTCTTCCATCCTATTGAATGTTCAGACCCCACTGCAATGCATGTTTTCCACTTTATTGAAAGCTCAGGCACTGCTATTCCCAAAGCCATCTTCACTCTAAGATTCCATGGTTGTCCCTTCCCCATTTCTCCCTTTACTTCTGATATTCATCGTTTTTACTCATCTCCATAAAGCAACTATTTCACCACATCCTGGCAGGTACTCTTTCTCAGACCGTTCTTACTACCACACTTCAATCTGGCACTAAAGTCATCTCTTACATGATCAATTACCTTGTCACATAAAGTCCCAGCAATTCAATTTCTGGGAAGTTCTACCTTCTTCCTATCCCCTACATTCAACATGCAAGACTTATCCATGCAACACTGTAGAGACTACTCTATCACCAAACATACTAATCTTTGCCTTTACAAGCGAATTTTCCTTGCACATGTAACCTCCACCATGTGACTGACCCCCAAGGTTCCATCCACTATCATTTCCCTGACTTCCTCCAAGTCCTTACGACTTTACCTCACATTCAAACCAAGCAGTCTCACCAAATGCAGACAACCATGGTTCCATCCATTATCATTACCACTACTTCCTCCAGGTCGTTCTGACTTTACCTCACATTCAAAGCAACCAGTCTCATCCAATGCTGCACCTTTCAACTATGACAAACATGCTCCCAAGCTGTCACCAGCTTTTGGATTTCTTTTCCTGAAATGTCATCTGCAAGCAGCATGCGATCCATCCCCAAGCTCCCTTTCCCCAGCATACTGCATACCCACCCCTTGCTCCCAGACCTTCACATCTACCTGCTTCTCTGTCAAAAATAAAGATTAAAGTCATGATATCACACATCCTTGATCTGAAGGCCTATCTTTACCAGGTATCACTCATCCCTCTCCCTCTTCACACATAGTTTACTTCCTTACAAACACTTAACAGGACAGCTTTAGTAACAAACTACCTGATCTAAGCACGTGCAGTCTCAAGCTGTTTGTGTTAATGTACCAAAACTAGTCGGTTACAAAAAGGAAAGTTGCAGAGACTATTCCCTAGCTAATCTTGACCACTTAACGGGCCCTAATTCAGCCATTTAACAGCAATGGCTATTCCTTAGCTTAAGTTGACCTCTGAAAAGACCCTAGTTCAGCCAATCAACAGCAAATAGCTATTCCTAGCAAATCTTGACCACTAAACAGGCCCTAGTTCAACCAATCAACAGCACATGGCCCTTCACAAACCTCATTGTATAAGTAGTCTCTCCTTCCTGTTCAAGAGAGGAATCACTGCAAGGAAATACATATCTTACCTTACCCCATCTCTCAATCATTTTCATATTTCAGTGCTTCACTAAATATGATACTTCTCCCTACTAATCATAATATCAGCATTTGGGAATTCAAAACTACATATAGGTTTACTAAAACATCCTTTATAATTTTGTACTCCTTACAACAGTTGGTAGTTAAGTGACTCCTACCATAATATACATGTATTTACATTTCATGGTAACCCCAAGAGGCAGTGCCCCTGGAAATGGCACTTCATGATCAAATCAGTATCATACTGCATCAAACCTGAACACTGGATCACTGAGCACAAGACTTTGTAAATAAAAAGCATGATTATTTCTTTAAATTATTTGTTCAATGCCAATACCTGATCAACATTTTACATCAGCTTTAGTACAAAGTACTTGTTAATTATGTCCGGCAACAAATGAATTCCAAGTAATCAAAACTCAAAACTAAGGTATGGTGCAGTCATATAACTGCAGAAAACCAAAACAAACACAGAGGCAACTGACTGAATTTTTATCAAATTTCTGATTGGGGCTGCATGAACAAAGGTCAATGTCAAAATAAATAAGGTTTAATTGCAAAGAATCAAAATGATACAGTGCATCCTCCCAAACCCAGACTAACTGGTGTGGAAGGGTGTTGTAATTGGGATTTTTTCCAAGTACTGAGAGAAAAATTGTGCACCATTAATCACACCACTCAGGCAAAATGTCTACAATCTGGAATGGCATCTCTATTTCTTCTGTAACCTGGACAAAGCTGGCACACCAACAGGTTTTCAAAACATCTGTGTTCTAGAGGATCCTGGGTTTCGAAGTATGCACTGGATTTGGTTAAGAAAGTAACATGGTATGTCTGTTATGACATCTCTACTTGTGACAGTAAAAAGTACCCAATTTAACCTTATTCACCTACGTGATGTATGCCTTCAGGAAAAAATCTCTCTTCCATGGTCATTTTAAAATATACATTACAAAAAATACATTTTCACAAAATAGATTTTTTCTTATATAGAAATAAAATGTTGGAAATTTTTATTTTTGGTCAAGAAAATTAATTCTGAACAACATCAGTTGATCAAGTGAAAAAAACAAGGTGCAAACTGCAAGGTGGTCATACTTATGGGCACTTATTAGTCTAATTCATGCACAATAAACATGTATATAAAGACATGCACACTTCACTTTTAAACAATTGCATCTAGAGGCAGTATTCAAAATTTTCATATACTGCAATCTTTAAATAAAAATCAATTAAAAAAGAATTATGAACTGTGTCCAATACATGCAGTACAAATGTTGAATATACATTGTCTTAAGCAGCATCTGCAGCAACACTACCAACGAGTTTCTTCAATCCCTCTGTACTCATTGACTTGGGTCTCTCAAGAGGAAGGCCAAGAGCACGGTCCCACACCAGAGAAGACAGAACTCCCAAGGCTCGGGACACTCCGAAAAGCACTGTGTAGTAATTCATTTCTGTCATGCCATAATACTGAAGCAGAACACCTGAGTGAGCATCCACATTTGGCCATGGGTTCTGTACCTTCCCAAGTTCAGTCAAAATGGGTGGCACAACATTGTATAACTTGGCTACCAGCTGAAAAACAAAAAAAAAAAAAAATCATATTTCCATTTCCTATCTGTCAGATTAACTTTACATGTCAGTTACCTTCTAAAACATTTTCAATGCAGACTAACTCCATGCTTTTAAGCAATGAAGACTGCATGAAACCTATGCAAGGATGCCTACACAATGTGGCAATCACTTGTATAGCTTTTCTATCAACATGCAACAAAAACAAGACAATGATAGGAATGAGGCCTGCCAGAGTGAATATGCAGAAAGATGAAAACAAAAAATTGGGAAGCATGAAAGGACAGAAGGTTGGAGGTATGGCAGGACAATACAAGATCACATCAATCTATTCAAACCTAGAAAGCACTACCCAGCATCCAGATGGATGGCTCACAAAGTCACAACCTCACACATTTGTATCACTTAACTGCACAACACTTCCATGACTAAACTTTTCTCATCCATATACAACCTTTCTTATATATCCAACTCTTACATTCACTTCTTTCATACACACAAAAGTGGTCATCCTTTCCACATTCCCTTCTCCAATTACATGCATCCCTTGCTTTATGTTGGGGTTATGTTCAGCAAAAACATCAAAGAGAAATCGCATATGGTGAAGCAATAAACATATATAAAAAACTGAAGTTTCGACTCTTTCTACTGCATACACCTGCATAGTAGAAAATTTTGATGCATAAAAAGAGGAACTGGTAAGAGCAGGTTCCTCACAGAACAGTGAAAACACAATGATCCAGTATAAAGCAACAAATGGGTGCATTTATTACAACTCAGAACTCCGTTTTACATATAACTACTTTTTCTCTACATTTCTCACTCCCTACACTTTGCACTACATATGTATAACTTAAAAAACTAATCTCCATGCCTTTCACCATTCTCCTGCTAAATACCTTTACTATATTTCACGATCATTCACCAGACTATGCTGACCCACAACTTGCATCCACCATAACACTGACACACAATTACTGCTACTGACCTTCCCTGCTTTGACAGTGTTTTCTCAATTTTCATCATAATATCTGTGAACTTCCTTTTTCCTTACAAATGCTATTCATGCTGTTTCCTACATTTGCAAGGTAGTGCCAAGAGAAGAAAAGATTAAGAAAAGGCCTCATTTGTTTACAACTAATACTTTAAAACTTATTTTCAAATAGATCCATTTGTTTGTTAGCAAAAAATTACCCCCCTGTTTTTATACACAATTCCACCTCCCAATGAAAGTTTTTTCACCCACTTCACTCAAACACAATATAGACCACACACATCTCTGCTTTCTTACGCAATTTTCTGATCCAATTCCCACACGTGTTACCAGTAGTGATGCCTATTCAAATTCCTATCTATCTATAGCTCAGATGCTTGTTTTCTCTGGCAACTCCCATCAAGGGGGTGGCCATGGCAAAAGAGTCTCCACTTACCAGTCCCTACATTCCTCCCTTGTCTACACCATTCCATGCATTTTTCCACCTTTTCCCTCCTTCCAATACTCTTCCACTATTTCCCCATGTTTTTCTCTAAAGGCAACCCCTTTAATCATACTATCATTCATTCTCCTCGTAAACTACTCATCGTGTATTCTTTATTACAATTTCATTCAAAGAAAATGCAAACCTACAAAGTACGACCTGTTTCAGCCTTATTTACAGAACACAGATCCATTGGTCCATTCCTCTGCTTATCATTATGTAGTCACTTTCTCTGCAAAAATCCTATATTTTAATGGATTCTATCCAACCATTACATATCTATTAAAATGAAGTACTGTCCATAAGTGGTGCATATGATTTCCAAACACTTTTTCAACTATCTAAATCTAAATACTGATTGAGTACTTCCACTTAATCATAAAAGTATAATCATATCCTTCTCTGATATAAACTTTATCATTAGAGCAAAAAGTCTGCAGTACAATAAAGTTTACTTTACCCTGACGCTACCTCGCTGATGCAAAGGGTGGCGATGCTGTTTCCTCTCTCTCTCTCTCTCTCTCGTGTGTGTGTGTGTGTGTGTGTGTGTGTGTGTGTGTGTGCGCGCGATTGGATAAAGGTAAGCGAGTATGAATGTGTAAACATGCAAATATTAATATACATGCATATAGCTGACAACTCAAAGCTGCATTCATCCACATCCTTCAATTCTGCTCCCTCTTTTCTCATTTGATCTGCATCTCGTCTTGACACAGCTTCCTCAGTAAACTCAGACTTGGACAGGATACCTCAGTGGGGCACAATTTCTACCCATTTATCTATCAAAAACTCCTCACAACTCTCATCTCTCCTCTGATGGTTCAGTAATGCCACCTCTTGACTCAATGAACATCCTCAGTATTACTGTAACATCCACTTTCTTGGAAACCCCACATGATGGGAATAGCTAAGTCTGCCTCTAAGAAAGAGGGTGTCCTGTTTAGATGTCAAAACATCTTCTCTGCAGAGGTATTTTGTTTATATATGGGACTGATTCTTCCTTGTATGGAATACAGCTCTCACATTTGGGGTGGTTCTAGCTCTGCATCCTTATTTGACAGAGTTGAGTCGAAAGCAGTCTGACAAAATGTCCCAGGCTAACTTTCAAACTTGACCCCCTTGCTCTATGCCACAATGCTGGTTCACTTTCCTTCTTCTAAAGGTATTACTTTGGTTTTTGCTCCTAAGAGATGGCTGCTCATATGCACACACCAATAGCTAGACCAAGCAATGCTCGGCAAGCTGTTACATCATATGATTATTGTGTGGCCATCAGCAACTCAAGGGTAGGCCATTCTAGTAGCTGTTTCTTTCCCTACATGTCAAAGCTTTGGAACTCTCTAACTTTTCATGTCTTTTCCAGTAACTATGACCTGGCACATTTCAAAAGACAGGCATTCTCACTTCCTTCAAAATTCATAAATACAGTAATCCCTCGATTCAATGGACCCAATATAACGGATTTTGGATTTAATGAACCGGGCAAATAATAATACATTAATCAATAATAACTGAAAAAATAAAAATAAAAAATCTCAAACGCTGCACCATGCAGATTTATCACACTTGTTTTTGGTAGCGAGGGGTATATTCGCTTTAGTGATGTAGTGAGGTGAGAAACACAGATTGGGTGGGAAACACTATACAGATTCTGGAATTTCGACAGCCTTGATCACAGAATAAGTACAGGAGAACAGGACTCCAGCTTACATACATCTTGTTGTTGGCCTTCAACCCCCTGGGTACCTAGTGTTACCTCCCGAATGGTTGCGCCCGGCATTTTGACCTTGCCACCTCTGCCATCTTCCAGCTTGCTACCCCTCCCATGACTGACCTAGTCTTCTCCGTCAAGCGTGATCTCACCGCCTCTGCCGTGGTGATCTGTCTCACAGCAACTCTTGCAAGTCACACAAAGCCCACCCGGTGATTCATGCTTTCTTTTGTTGCTATGTAAGCTGGCTCAATTGTTCTCACTTTTTTGAACTGCCCTTGCTTAGTATTTCCATCCCATTCCAGTTCAGTAGGTGCTCTTTTTCCTTTGCATGCACTATCAGGCCTCTCTCATCCCCTAAAGACCGCATACTCACATTTACCTCCCTCGCCCCCCGATCCACGAACAAATTCAACAATAATGATAATGATATTAACAATATAGTAAAGCCTTCATGCTCCCCTTCTGCCATACACTTAACTTATACCAAAATATAAATTCCTCAAGTGTTTCACTTACTTTGAATAGTTTATCATCTGGTAGATGCTTGAGAGCAAATTCTCGTTGACAGGTGTAACGAGGATCTGTCTTACGCAGGACAGCATGGCCATAACCTGGAACAACTTGGCCAGATTTGAGGGTCTTCCAAATAAATTCCTTCAACTGATCTTCAGTCACATCATCCCCAATCTCAGCACGAAGTTTTGTTAACCATAGGAGTACCTAGAATACAAAAAGGCCCCTCTTTAAAACAAATGTAGAAAATATCAAACTATTCCTTATTTGAAAATATCTGAAGAAAAAACAAATCAAGTTTAAATATAGCTACAAGTATCATTTATCTTTAAATAATGACAGTATCAAAGAATGAGCAAATTACCTCCTGGTTGGCCAAACCATGGAGAGGTCCAGCAAGGCCATTCATGCCAGCAGCAAATGAGAGGTAAGGGTCAGAAAGTGCAGATCCCACAAGGTGAGTAGTGTGCGCTGAAACATTTCCTCCTTCGTGGTCACTGATGAAATAAGATATTTTGTTTTTCAGTTTTCAATCCATTTTTGCCTTGAACTCTAGCCATGACTATTCATATCCTGGGACAATCCTAGTTCAGTTCCACTAAAAAAAGACTTTCACAGAACTCGCAAGAGTTCTCCCTAATGCATAAACCAGTCAAAGCAAAGGGAGCTGACCATGAACTTAAACTCTAAGCTACAGTTCCCATGTTCTTGACATAAGTGTCAAAGTTACCACATAGGCCCTCATACAAAAACTGAATTAAAAACCATTGTATTCATACTGATAATGTTAGGGATTCTCATGTAATACACAAGGTACTTGCAAATCAGAGCCACGAAAATCTGTTTCTGGATACAGTCAAGTCTTAATCATCCAAGATTAACTCGGCAATATCTGCTGTCTTCTCCTAAACACTGTCACTATCAATATCTATGCCAGTTCCTTCCATAAAAACTCACATCATTGTGATTTTTCTTTAACTGCTTGAAGGTTTTTAAAATCTTTTAAAATCTGGTTTAGTAATGTTCCACTGAATGGATATGATGGATAAGCTAGTACTATAAAGGCAAAAATATCTGAGTGGTTAATGCAAAGTTTAATCAAAATGAGAGTTTACAAAATGGAAACAAAAATTTTTTGGTCAAGAATCAACTACATTTATCAAATGAGTGTGATGGGAGCACAATGAGAAGCAGAAGGGGAAGCAGTGGAATATCATGAATGTATTGGGAGGGGAAAAAGAGGGTTATACATTCAAGCATAAAAAGGGTAGTCATTATATCTGTATATGTATGTGCATGTGAATGGATGCGTCTTTCTTTGTCTGTTTCATGCGCTCCCTTGCTAATGCTGGAAATGGCGATTAAGCATAAAAAAAAAAAACTACATGGGCAAGTAGGGTTAAGGAGCAATGGTATCAGTGGATTACATTTGTAGTAACTGATACGTGTGCACGGGAGAGGTTACTGGATGTGAATGCACTGACACGAGTGGCAAGTAAGACATCAAATTTTTAGTGGAGAAATAGGAAATTATTGGGGAGAAAAGTGGTGTGAGTGAGTGAACTTGATATAATGGCCTACATGCAGAGGTACCACAAGTGGAAAAGTGAAGATCAGTATAAAATATAAAAAATGAGACAAGGAGAGTGGGCATTTAGGGAAGCAGTGCTTAAATGTGCAGGGGATATGCGTGATATATATGCAAAAGGGAAACTTGGTGTAGGATAAAGGGTAACAAATGTGAGATAAAGGTAAACTGCTAAAGAAGAGAGAGGGGAGGTGTATCAACAGAACCTGAAGGGATAGGGCACGAATGATTGGGAGATGTACTAGAGGAAGTGGATGGGCATCAATAGAAAGGTAACCCTCTTTTGTGGAAGAGGGTCAGGGTAATTGTAAATGAATCTTGATATCTAACCTCCTTACTTACGTAAGAGTCTAACTATGAGGAATAAACTTGAAAAGCAATAAACCAATTGCAGCTCAAAACATTACATGCCTGGTTTTTATCTCTCTAACTATATCTCCGATGTATGTTCCCACCTGGAACTCCCTCAAGGGCATGGCCACAGCAACACAGTCTCCATGACTAATGAACTCCAGTGCCACTTCTTAGCCTTTAGTGCCTCACCCTTAACTAGCCACTGGCAGAGGACAACGTTTGTGCAATGTTTGCAGAGGTTCCCGCCTTATGATCCTACTGACTACTACTACCTCATGTTCCAACCTAAAACTTCTACTTTATGCACCTGCCTAATGTTCCTACCTCTTACTTCTACCTATTTCTACGTCATGTTCCTGCCTAAATGTTCCAATCTACTACTATCAATGCTCCTGCCTAAATGCTTCTACTTACTACTACTATCTACTGTTCCTCCCATCTTAAGAGAAGGCAGGACTAGCACATAGTGTTCATCACAGGAAAATTTTGAGATACATAGAATGAGCTGTGCAAGTTAATTGTTGTCAAGTGTCATGCGAGACAAGAAGATTATACGTTTGTGGACAAAATGCCAGCAATCCACATGTGAGTACATGAAGCACAAAGATAAGACAGCTACCTAGATTAGAGAGTAACTTGACAACCAGTGAAGTTGCTGACTCACTAAGCAACTGTCACTAACCCTCCCTTGGGTTGTTCATTCAATGTTATGAGACAAAGCAACTGTCACTAATCCTCCCTGGGTTGTTCATTCAGTGTTATGAGAAATGAAAAAGCAGCACAGGATGACTATGCTTAAACTTGATCTTATTAGAAAATATGCCAGGCAGAGATGACCTGTTAAGACTAACTGCTTTGCGAGAAATTACTGGTTTTAAACAAATTAAAACACCTATTCAACAAGATATAATTTACTAATGATCCCTAATTCATTCATGAGTAATCTTAAGATTCATTTGTTGCTAACAGAAAATCAAAATGGCAACTGATCATTCCAGGTTTCATTACATAAATGTACCTTTCATTGAAGATGCCATTTGGATAATAAAGTAGAAACAAATACTCAGTACACCTAAGGAAAAGTTTATTACCTGTGGATTGTGAGGTAAAGGCGCATGAGCTCAGTGAACTGCGGATCATCATACCCTAACATGGCAGTAAAGTTGGCAGACCAATCTTTAGAGGGATCAATGGCTCCAATACTGGTTCCCTCTCGATACAAATTACGGTAGATTGTGGCAGCTACTGTTGGCAGCTTGGCAATCAAATCAAGGGAGTCTTCAAAGCACAGCTGTAGATTTTAAAACCTTTAAAAATTATTTTATAAAAAACGAGAAAGTCATACCACAGCAACTCAATACTACCCAAGCAACAACAGCTATGCACTATTACATCATGCAATTATAACAGTGGCTCACCCAAAACAGGGTGTCTGTACCACCACAGAAATCTACTATCACCCTCTTAACACATGAGCAATGGATATGCACTCTCCCATTAACATCAATGGACAACCATTCCAACTCAGCAAAATGCCATCCATTTTAGGCACTATAAATAACACACACCACAAACATGAACACAAATACTGTAAACATCCTTAGAAAACTATTTGGTACCAAACTTGGAAAATTCAAAGAATCCCTCAGTAGCTCCACAATAATCTTTTGCTGTACCCTAAACTATGCCTCACCTGCCAAATCATTCAACCTGACAAAAACAAAACAAGGTTACAATCCACACAAAACAATAGAGTCAAACAATCACAGGCTACCTAACAACCACAAACATTCAACACTAGCACAGCAAAAAATTACTTCCAATACAATCTCACCTCAATATGCTCAGCACACAGTTTTTTGCTATAGCACTAGACCCTTCCCATCCAAACCACTTCATAACCATCACCAACCTGCAAGTACAAATAAAAACTTATCCCTACCTCACAATTCAACAACCTATAATCAAAGATCCCCCTTTCCCAACAAACACAACACCGACAAAACATATACACACCAAAATACCCTGAAAAGCATAGCAACCAACATCTTCCCCACCCAGCTGTGAATACCACTACAAAATCTATTTTTGTAAATGTTTGCCATTTCTCATGTGAACAAGGTAGTGCCAGGAAAAGATGAAGAAATGACCTAATTCACTCACATCTCTCTAGTTGTAATGTAAAATGCATTGAAACTAGAACCTCCTATCCACATCCATGCCCTACAGACCTTTTGAACGTTTCCCCTAATCACAGCAAATGCCATGGTTCAGCCCACTGACAGCACATCATCCCCTGTATACCATATTGATACATTTCATTCAGTCCATTGCATGCCTCACACCCTCCTGCATGTTTAGAACCTAAACCTTCAAGACATTTTTAATTCCATCCTCCACCACCACCTCAGTTTCTCCTTTTTCCTTCTTCAATCCCCTTTTGACATTTACACATTCTTAGTAATCTACTCCACACTGATCTTCTCCATATGTCAAACCATTTCAGCACACCATCTTCAGCTCTCTCAAACATGCTCCTCTTACTACCATACCTCTCTCTTACCCTATTATTTCTTATTCAACCAACCCCCCTTGCACCATATACTGTCCTTAAAACATCTCATTTCCAACACATCCACCTCTTCCTCACATTTCTGTCTTAGACCAACACCTTGTACACAACACCAGTGGGACAACTATACCATATATACAGTGACATCTTTCCCACGTTCCTTAATGTGCCCATAAACCCTGCCCGCTCATCCATCCAAAAGCTCACTTTAGCTCCCATGGTTACATCCACTGCCATGTCCACTCCCAGGTATCTAAAGCACTACTTCCTCCAAGTTCTCTCCATTCCAACTCACATACCAAATAACCTCTCAGCTGCAAAACCAATAGCTTTGTTTCTATTCACATATACCCTCTCTTTTCACACAATTTTCCAAACTCAGATGCCAACTTCTGTAGTTTCTTACTCAAATTTCCCACCACTACCATTTCATTAGAAAACAACACCTGACTCGCCTCCCAATCTTCCCATCCATTAACAGACTGTGCATGTACTACTCTCTCCAAGACACTTGAATTAACCTCATCACCCCATCAATAAGGAAATTAAACAACTCTGGTGCAAATGCTGCAAACTCATCCTCACCTGTAACCACTCACTCTCTGCTCTTCCTACTCATGTGCACACATTAATCTCTTGATAAAACCTCTTCACTGCTTCTAACAGCTTTCTTCCCAAACTTTATTCATAACACCTTCCCCAGAGAATATCTATCATCCCTATCATAGACTTTCTCTAAATATTTCTCATACACATTCTTCAGAGCAAACACCTGATCTACAAATCCTCTTAACATCAATGTACACCAAACAAACGTATACCTCTGTAATATGAAGTCACATTTGTCCCCTTAGCATTTATACAATGGCACTGTGCATGCATTCTACCAATCCTTGGGCACCTCAACATGAGCCAAACAATGAGAATACTAACAAATCAACAACACAATCAACTCTTAAGAAATTCAGTTGCAATCCCATACACTCCACGATTTGCCACAATTCATCTTAGGCAAGGCTTTCATCACCCCATCCTTTTTCACCAGAACCCTAAGACTCTCTCACTTCGTATACCTCCACTTTCTACCATCAAACACATTTAACAACCCTCCAAAATACTCACTCCATCTCTTCTTCACCTCATTTCTACTTGTTATGCTTTCCCCATTTTCCTCCTTCACCAACATTCCCATTTGTTTCCTTGTTTTTCTAACTCTATTGACCTTCTTCCAAATCATGTTCTTATTCACCCATAAGTTTGCCAATACTCGCTCACCCCAGCTATCAGATTCTCTTTCTTTCAGCCCTTGTACTGTCTGTCCTCTTGACCTTCTGCTGCTTTCTCTTGCACATCTCCCTTACACTTGCACTACCTCCCTGCAGATAACACCCACACAGTTCTTTCACTATGAACAAAGCTTCCTCTTCTTACCACTCACCCCCTTCTATTCTGTTCACCTTCCATCTTCTACATGCCATGCACTTCTCTCTCACATAAGCAGTGCTTCCTTAACACTTCCCATTCTTCAACCACCACTCTAGTTTCATTCATTCTTACCTTTTGCCATTATTTACAAAAGGCACACAGCCTTCAAGCTGCAAGAGCCCCATAGAAGGGGTCCTAATGTTGTATGTCATATACACACACATACATACATACTTCCAGGTAAGTTTTCATAAAGTTTGCACATTATGACAACTTTCTCAGCAGACCCTCCAAAAGACTTGGCAGCAATGCAGCCTGAACTGAGGTACAACTATAGCAACCTCATTTATCACACTAAGCTAATTTGGAAAAGACCCCTTAATCTTGGCAGATAAAATTTTTATTTCAAGCAAAATTCAGTATCTTATGGTATCCTTACTTTACTTCCAGCTAGGGTTTGTCTACATATCTGCTGCTCTGCCCTGAGACTGCACACCTGAAACATTCTAAATATCCTTCTCATACATCTTTTCAAGCTAATGTACAGCAAGATGATTACAACAAGGCTGACTTGCAAACAATGTAATTTTTCCTCACAGCTGAAAGGATAATTTTTTCTCTTAAAGAACAGAAAAATGGCATTCTTCAGCCTCATTGGCTTACCTCCCAGTATTTTAACTTGGACACACCTTCACTATACCCCTTAGCAAATTTGCTCTCAGAATTCAGTGCTGTGATGGCTGCCGAGAACTGGGCCATAGGGTGGAGATTGGAAGGGAAGTTATTCAACATGTTTACAACATGCGGTGGTAGATCTGCACGGTTAGCCCATTCCTTTGAAAGAGCATCAACCTGAGGAACATCAAATATTAGTAAAATCTTAAATTATTGATCTGAGTAAGTATAAGGGAAAACAAAACGTTCACAATCAACAAAAAATAACATTCCCAGAATGGCAATACTTTGGTACATGGAGATGTTGCCAGGAGTACTAATAGTTCTTAATAAGCAGTGGTAATGGAACAGTAACTGAGCATACTAGATGAGTTTTAATCTTATAGCACTTAATACAAAATAACTACTTAAGAACCTAAATGTAACCAAGAGGCTAAAAGTAAAGACTTAAACAATCTCATTTCTTTCTTAAATTCTTTACCTCGCTATTAGTTATTAGTTTGTGGATCTGCCACAAGGGTGGCGCTGTTAGCATTGTTTACACTGCAGCCAAGTTAATCAACAGTCCTGTTAATTTCCTATATTCAGTTGTATTTTAGCCCTTCAGTATGTCATCCAAGAGACCAAGAGGTGCAGAAGATGGCACTAGGGCTAATAAGAGTACGCATAAATCATGATCTATGCTTGAAAAGGTGGAGTTATTGAAAAAATTAGATAAAGGAACTTCTGTAAAGACTTTGTGTGAGTACTATGAGATTGGATCATCAACTGTGTATGTCTTAGGGGCCAATTTCTGCTTTCCGGCACCTTCTGTGGTCCAGCAATGGCCAGGTCCCAAGGTAGATGGATTAAAGATGTACAAATTGCATTTAGTATTCCACTCTTACATACATAAGTAAATCTTACTAATGAGTGTGTTAAAGTTTATCTTTACTGCTGTTTTCAGATACAGTACAACTGTACAACTACAGTGATAAGGGGCTATGCATTCAAAAATATTAACTACTTATTGGGTGAAAAATGCTGGATTGGTACAGAAATAAGTGTAGTATGATCCTTACAGAAAAACACAAGAGCCAGGTTGGTAAAGAATTAAGTGTAGTATGACCCCTCCAGAAAAACATATGAACTTGGCAAATGACGTATTGAGTTTTACACATACCAGACTAACCATAAATGTTGCTGTGGAGCACATCTAGGGAATGATTTAAAATTAAAATAGTACTACAACATATTAAGTGCAAAGTTCTACCAAAAGAAGTATGCTGAAAACTAATCTTCACACTGACCTGAGCCTTGGTCGGTATATCTCCAGTACAAAGGAGCCAGAAAATTCCCTCTGGCAAAGGCTCTGCTCCACCCTCAGCGACTGGCATAAGCTTCTGACACTCCGGAATGGAATAGCCACGGAATCGAATGCCTTCTTCCGGGTCCAGCACAGAAGTTTCTGTTACCAACCCCTTCATGCCCCTCATACCACCATACATCTAGAAAATATTGAACCATAGATAGTACATACCAAAAATAAACATATAAAGTAATGGGGAGTGGGGAGAGAAAGAGGGGGTTTAAGGAACAGATGAGTAAGGAATACTGCATACTGTCCTCTTCTATTGCTTGATATATAAGAAAAGCAGAATTACGAAAGTCCATCACTGGATAAATTCCAAGTTCTCACCATGTCCACAGTGATCTCTCCAACTTTTGTTTTCCCGTAGGTCTTGCGAAAGGCTTTGACTTCTTCCTGGACAACAGGCACTTTCTGAGCCATAACCTCTCGCAAGTCAGTACTCTCCGTGGAGTACTGAGCTTTGCTGGTCACTGCAGCTATGGGGCATACTTTCTGCAAGTAAAGGAAAGTGGTTAGTGTGGAAAAAAAATATACATTTAAGAACTTACTCAAATATTATTTCAAAATGGAAAACTTTTATTCAACTGGTGATTTAAAAGTCCATAAATTAACTGTTGAAAGAAAAAAAAAAAAAAAAAAGATTCTGTAAAACAAAATATTTCTCTTCTATAGACAGAGCTTTATGGGCATCTGAAAAAGCATTTGCTTTGTGCAGGATCAAAACAACATCTTAGCATGAGGATTCAACCCTTTTAACCACTAAAACAATAGGCTTGTGGATGCTCTTTCAAACAACTCAATATTGAATCCTGGCCCATGAAACCCAGGCACAGAGGTAAAGCAGGGCCTCAGCAACCTCTCATCCACATAGGCCTCTGGCCTATATTGTCCAGAATTATTAAGTGATAAAAGATTTTTCAAAAAGCAAGGAAAAGGAAAACAAATGGAAGCTCCCTGGGCTCTACCTAGTGTGAAAATTTGTTTTTACTTCACTGAAAATCTGTTTCTCACCTCTGTAGAGAAGTTTAAGAGCATGTAAAAGCATACTAACATGGAAGAACTTAACAAAAGTACCTTAGAAAAACTCAAGAAATGACCAAACCTTGATGACAACTGATTCCCGTTCTTGGTCATCCACTTCCAATGACATTAACATACTCAAAACCTTATCAGCTGTAAATATCTCGCCGATTTTCTTTTGGCATGTTATTCTGAGTGCAAAACAAATTAGTAACTGATCAATCAAATGATTTATGGTGGGTTTGTAGATGTACAACAAATATATGATATGAAACAGAAAACAAAAATAATACTTGGTACACATTGATACATACAATTTGTCTAACAAAACTTAGAGAGTAACACATTTCAAAAACATATTTCCATTGAGACCCTAACAGTGACAGAATTCTTTTTATCCTTCTTTAGTGACACTTTATGTTCTGATGTCATAAAGTTCTGATGTCTTCATGTTTGTTGATAAACTTGCATTGGTGTACCCTGTATGTAAAAAGAGTCCTAAGCTTCAAAACTTTACTCGAAATCCAATTTTGGGTTCATAAACCCATATCACAGTTTGATAAACACATCAACCTTTCCCATGCATCGTATGGCAAAACTGTATGTAAAGACCAAAAATAGTATAATAAGATACATCCTTGATTAAGTGTACAATGACAGCCATTTATCTAATCATGCTCAACAAGTTGCAAATGAAAACTATGACAATATGATTTTTCAAACAAGGCAAGCATCAGCTGCCAGGTGGAGGTTCAATCAAATTTTCATAAGGCAGGTTCTGTTGATTTTTTTTTTAAGTAATAAATTTTACATTATTCAATCCTACATTTTTATCAATATTCATAATTTCAAGTATCACCTTATTCAATACTGAACACAAAAATTTTTTTAATCACACTCTGCAGCTCTTTCTCTAAATACATAGCAATTACACAATAAAAATCACTCAATATCCATAGCTAAGAGCAAGACAGTAGGTTCATCAGAAGCAGATTTGTTCATATCTCACTTATTGTAATTTTGTCCCGAGAAAAAGCATAAGAATCCACTATTAAAAAAGAACAAAAAGAGTAAATTTCTTTTTTTGTAATTCAATAAAAAGGAATGCCTTTAGAATACACTAAATAACCAATTCAGCTCCACTCAACTACCTCAAATAAAAATTTCAGAATCTGATTTGGAGCATTACATTTTGTTCCACCAAAGTAAATATGACCAGGTTATGAACATATGGTAAAATGTGGATATAACTGCCAAAAATGCATCAAACTTTTAAGAAAATCATCAGCACCAATGAAAACCGCACATAATCTCCCTAGCAATGTATGTTTATCTTACAGTTCAATACATTTCAAACATACCAACCATACATGAAAATACACCAACAATATGGTGCAATATGTAAACACTCAGATGACAGGGCAAGCAACCATGCAAACCCCAGCAGCAGACACATACAGTAGCATATTTCTATATTTGTATGCTGTATTTTAGCTACTACGTAAGGTTGGGCAAGCTTTCTAGTGTTTCTGATATTTTACAAGTGTACTACCCACTCTCACAATCAATCCCAAAGTTTTCCTTATGTACATAACATTTATCACCTTATTTAACAATAATCCACAACAATCCTCTAAATAACAATCCACAAGTATTACCGTATTCATTAATGACAACGGATTACAATCAGGCTATATTCAGCACCAATAATTGCGCAGACCAACTCTAGAAAATTGTTACGTTTTACGCAAACTTTTAATATTGAAGTAAAAGTTTGCCAAAGTCTGATGCGTCAAGTATGCAATTAAGGCCACTCATGTCAATATGAATGTAAACAATGACCAACAATGGGCTACATATGGCAGCCACATAAACACAATCTTCAATAAAAAAAAAGAAAATATCAGCTGCTCTGGGAGGTTAGGCAACGTTTTTGTACATTTCCATGATTTCTTTACAATTTTACCTATAATTATGTTATCCCTCTATCTTCCCTGATATTCATAAATCATCACTACCATATTCATTTCTATTTTTCCCCATCCTTGTTTGCCGATACCTGTTTTAAAAAGGTAGGATCAATATCTGAAAAAATAGCCTTACGTGATTAACAGCCAATCCCAATGACTTCTACAGTTTAATAATAAAGTACAAAACAACATTCCAAATCATGGTCTTCAGTTTCTAATTCATTTTTTTTTAATAAAAATCACAAACATTACCTACAGAAAATCGCTTTACCGATACCAGACCTAATGTAAACTAATAAACCACCCAATAAACATTTTCACCTCTGATCAATAACATTCATATCCAAGGCGGCGTTTTAATAGCTTTGTAATTTACGCAAACTCACTTCAAGGGACATATAAGCAGATGTTTTTTTCCAGCCTATCGGAATTAAATTCTTATAAATGTTCAGGGCAATTCATGCCGCCCGTTAAACTATAATTGGGAACCAATAGAGGCTGGAATACGCCTCCTCGGGAGTTCCACGTAGTATTGTAAACATTGGGGGATCTTCCACGGAATATATATATCTGCACATATGCACACACACATATCTTACGGCAAGGAAATGACCAGATTATGTAACGGGAAGGAAAGCAGGAAGCCCCGCGGTTAATTATGCAATAATGATGAAAGTCTCAGCTGTTCATACAAATCCGGGTCACTAAGGATACTCGCTTTAAATGTTTGCCGGCGAATGCCACTTTAATCCCATTCCGGCTTATATCTGACGGGAACTTTGCTCTGCGTGCTAAACGCTTGGTCTACGTACCTGCGGAATGCTCAGTAGCCTGGCAGCTGCATTTCTGAAAAGGGCCATGACGATGATTCGGTGGTAGCAGTCCTCTCTTCTCCTTCCCTGTCCCTTTCCCTCCGCCTTGGCCGGCCAAAGACAACAGCAGCCGACCATTTGCGACACGACGTTCGATGGATATACCGCTAAGACGGTACACTCCCGATGTGCTCTTGTAACGACTAGCTGGCAACTTAAACCCAAGAATATAGTTTACAATCTGACTAATAGATGGCAGGTAAACTGTGCTGGAACTCTAGTCTTAACTTTTACACATGCAAATGCACTTCCTTTGTCCGCAAGTGCTTCTGAAAAGAACATTGCGGACAAATCATATTGCAGACTAGACCTTTTCCGTAACTCTATCAGGAGCAAGTTGTCGGCAAAGAACAAACTAAGGGACTCCGAGGGAAGATTCTTAAATGCAGGCAAATGTGAGAAAACGACAAATTTAAGTGTTTTTTACGGTGGAGGCTGATATTACACTCATGTCACAAAGGAGGGACAAGAGAGATGCGTTGGAAAGAGCAAAGACCCACAGAACCGATATGATTAAGGTATAAATGTAACTTGTTCCATATAAAGCATATGGACGGATAAAATCTCTCCATATGTGCTGAAGGAAAGCGATCAAACAGTTGCTAGCCCTCATGAAAAAGGACACTAGAAAGATGTGAAAGAGGGCCAATGTCATAACCTGTCTTTAAGAAAGGTGACGGAAGTCGCAATGAACTACAGGCTTGTTTCATTGACGACTGTGACAATGCAAGTGAATGAATCCTACAAAGGAGAAACTTAACTGGAAAAACAACACGGCTTCAGAGAAAAGAGGCCGTACATCAGGAACCTGTTAGACTTTTACGACAGAGTGAGCTCAGTCATAGACCAAAGAGAAGAACGGATCGACCGTATGTTCCTAGTTTGCCAGAAAGTCATTGACACGATAACCATTGGACGTTGATCATGAGGTAAACTCCTTTGCTGGAAGGGAGCAAGGAACGCAGGCAAGAGGCACTTTCTCAAAGTGGGTTATAAGTTTCATTCTTGATGTACGTAAATGATTTGCCAAAAGGACTAAACTCGTACCTAAACATGTTTGCGGATGCTGCCAAGATCATGAGAGCAGTGAGGAACAAAAACGTTTGCATTAACTTACAGGAGACCTGGACAAACTCCAAAGCTGGTTAGATAATTATAGTAAGTTCCGCGTAATGAGGATGGGTTACATTGAAAGAAGGCTCAAGTATGATGATTACTTCGCGGGATATAAGCTCCAGGAATCGATGTGTTACAGATCTAGAAATTGTCATTGTATCTCATCTGTCGCCACAGCTTCCCATCAGGAGAACTGAGGGAGTAAACTGTCTGCTGGCAGTTATCGCCATCAAGTGTGTGGAAAAAGGAATGTTTGGCAAGCTATTCACAGCGTAGATCAATACCGAATTATCCCTCTGTAAGTCTGGTCACCACAGGAAACGAAACAAAGTTGTTAATTGTCCACACAAGAGCAACGATTATAATACTATAATTAAGCTACAGTGAAAGGCTAAACGGATGTCCATCTTAGAATTGAAAAGATTACCTGCTCGCCTACGAGTTTATGCGACGAGATTGTGCCACAGTAGCAGCTCTAATGAATCGCTCAAAGCACGACTTAGACGCTGCTGTTTCCCTGGAACTCCAGTCATCATACATCTTCTTGTTGCATAATGTCTTTTTTTTTAATGCTACTATTCCTCTGGCATCAGTTTATGGGAGGCTTGCCTGGAGTGACCTAATAATCGTTCCTAAATCAGCTAATCCAGAGGCCATTATCAGAAACTAAGAAAGAGAATGGTTAAGAAGGATGTAAAGAAAAAGTGGTTAATTGTAAAGGTAGTGGATGGCGTGGATGGTCTAAGTAAGGAGACACGAATGCCGGCGACTGACATTTAAAAGTTTTATAGACGGAGCAAAACAGATACTCGTAAGAGACGAAGCCTTACGAGAGTAAAACCGCTCATAACGTACAAAGAAATAATTATACAATTTCCACCATATATATATATATATATATATATATATATATATATATATATACGGTAGCGACCGCTGAGCGCGACTGTGCGACCCTTTAGGTATGAATGGCCTGCCCCTTTGACCTTATCGCTAAGGGTCAGGCGAGAGGCAGGCCTGACCACACCATATGCAAGGATGGCACCGTCGTGCTCAAGGGGTCGAAGTGTGTCAAGAACAAGTACACTTGTGTGACTAAGAAAGCTTTCGTTGTTTCTGAGGAAGTAATCTTGGTCTGTGCAGTGTGTGTGTGTTGGGGTGGGTGGGTTGGACACTGACCCCAGTAGCTACTGGGGGGAGGGGAGATTAGGTGAGTGAAGAATGGCAAACGGTGAGAGTAAACGGACTTCAGGCATTGAATGAGGAAAGTGAAGTACTTAGGGAAGCCATGCTGGTATGTGCAAGAGAAGTGAGTGTTATGCAGAAGGTGGAAGATGGTTGAGTAAGAAAGGATTGTGAATGGTGGAATGATGAAGTTAAGTTGCTTGTGAAAGACAAAAGAGATGTGTATTGGCATCACTTACATGGAAAGAAGGCAAATGATTGGGAGATGTACAAGAGGAAGCAGTAGAAAGTCAAAAGGAAGGTGCAGGGGCTGAAAAAGAGAGGTAGGGTGAGCAGATATCAACTAACGTAAGGGAGTATAAAAACTGTTTTGGAAATAGGTTAATAATGTGAGAAAAACAATTACAAATGGGAACATCGCCAAAGAGGGCAAAGCGGTAACAGTCAGAGTTGAGGAGAAGAGGAGGTGGAATGAGTACTTTGATGGAGTGTTGAATGTGTTTGATTGTAGGTTAGTTGATGGGTGTTTGGGTCAAGTAGGTATGTACAGTGAGTCATGGTAAGTGTATTGATGCAAAGCGAGGAGCTGGTGAAAGCCTTATGTATGATGAAACGTTGCATGGTGGTCCAGCTGGAGTGGATGGTATTGCAGCTGAATTTCTTTAGAAAGGGAGTGACTATGCTGTTGATTGGTTAGATATGATTTTCAGTGCATGGATCCGTGATGAAATGTATGAGGGTTGACAGAAGACATATATAGTGCCATAGTATAAATGCAAGGGAGACAAAAGTAAATGGTCAAATTAAAGAAGCATAAGTTTATTTAGTATACCTGTAAAGTTGTATCGGATGATATTGATGGAAAGGGTGGTGGTATGCACAGAGCATAAGAATGGAGTGGAATAATGTTGTTTCAGAAGAGGGCTCAGGTAGCAGAGTAATAGCCCCTCCTATGACCCCTGCAAATTTACGGTATACTCCTCTGACTAGACTTTATTGTGTGACGCTGCCACCAGTGAGAGGGAGGGCTCAGGTGACAGTGTGTTGGCCCCTTCCAAAACCCCAGCTAACTTAAGGATTATCCCATCCCCTTAGAGCAACCCATTAGGTAGTAGGTTGTTGACAACAGCCGCCCAGGGTGGTACTACCGTCCTGACTGAGGAGC
>JAYMFT010214947.1:0-11449 GCA_038088735.1 Panulirus argus
TATATAGCGTTAATGGGATGGCCTTGATTAGGGCCGTAGCTGCCCGTGCCGCCTCATCTAACATTAAAAAAAAAAAAAAACGGATAATATTCCCCCTCCCTCCCCTACACCTCACACATAACGTCTCCAGCATACCCATCATTTTGGCTGTCGACACTTTCTCTTAACTCTTATCTATGGCCACGATAAGGAAGAAGCGGTACTAAAAAAAAAAAAGAGGATAAGGACGAGGCACAAGGGCCCCTTTATCTCCATCAGTTACATACCTGAAGCACAAGTAGGTTAACCTACTTTGAGTTATAATAATGCAGAGGTTATCTGTATATATCCGGACTCACTGGTAGAATTCAGTAGTTACCTTTTAGTTCAACAAATATTCAAAATGGGAATCGTAAACTGGCATACGGGTCATGAAAAGTATTGTGAACATTTATTGAACTAAAGGTAACGTGTGAATTCCGCCTGTGAGTCCGGGTCTTTGCGACACACTGCTTAGGAGGTAGATTTAGAGATCGCAAAGAAGGCTAAGCAAGGAAATAGAAGGAAAGGTAAATTAAAAGTCTTGAGAAAAAGAATTATATTTTTCTAACATCTGTTGAAGTTATATGCAAGTCGTGCATGTCACACGGAGGAGTGAGGCGTCAGGCCACAGTTCAGTCTGACAGGCCAATTACCAAAACGCTTGCATTACCCCGAGGATGGTAGTTAAGATAATGTCTGGTCTGTTAACTCGCTTGGGCGCACGAATATCATCGTTGCCAAGAGTTATAGTTCTCCAGAAACTTATAGGCTAGTAATTAGCGAGATTAATGAGTCTGGAGACACCTCCATACGCATGTTTAACGAGAGTTATGTTACTGTCATGCACACACGGATCCGCGAGTGGGTGTTGTTTATAGAAAATGGTGAATAATGAAACACTAACTGATGTAAAATGTTTATATAGGCCATTGACTTTCCAGACACTCATGGAAGGTGTTAATATTGGATATAACGATGGTAATGGTTCTCCCATACTGAAGCAAAATGATGACACAGAGTCCCGCGTCTTTAAAGGTAGTGCTAACCGAACATACAAACGAATACAAAAGTTCGGAGGTGTTTTCTTAGGTCGCTGAGTCTACAAAGGATAACGGACGCCTAGAAATAGCTATTGTACTCATTCAGTCGTACGGGCGGTAGATGTTTTCACAGTGAATGCTGAGTCGATGAATAATTAAGGGCCTAATGAAAATGATGGCGTTCAAATGGCTCTCAGAAAAAAAAAACAGAGAGTCGTGTTAATGCTTTACGTGTCTGGTGGAATATCACAAGCCCCAGTCTTCATGACCCATACATTTCATTATCTACATTAGTAATCTAGAAACGGGAGTCAACAGGAAAATCTCGATGCTTGCTGACGGCACGAGATTAGGAAACACAGCCATTTCAAAAGAAGATTGCCTTAAGAGTCAAGGGGATTTAGACACTGGTAAAGTGGACAGACACATGGCAGGTGGATTTCAACGTAGACAGATGCAAATTAAAACAGTGCTTATGTACACATATGCAAATTAAAGCACTGCCATGTAAAGACGTGCAAATTAAAACACTGCTTATGTAGACATGCAAATTAATACACTCCCATTATTTTAATCTAATACAAAATGCTACGTAAACCACTAATAGAAAATAAAGAAGACAACTTGAAACAATCACAGAAAAAGTCTCAAAATGCTTTCCCTCACCGATAAATTCCAAATAAATACGAAGCAAATTATCACAAAATCTTTGAAAAATCTTATCATTCTAATACTTGATTAAAAGCCCAAATGATCTTAAACCTTCGAGTGATTATCAGTAATGGCCATAAGAACAGTGAGCAGTGCATAGTGGCGTACAACGAGGTTAATATGTTAGGATTCACAGCCAAAAATATAAACTACAAGACATAGGATGCAATAGTCACCCTTTATAATGCCTAAGTTAGATCTCATTTGGAGTACGCTGTTCAGTTTTAGTCACTGTTCCTGATCAAAGACGAGAAGGATTTAGGGCAAAGTCAAAGAAGAGCAACCAGTAAAAAAGTCATATGAGGAGACTCATAGAGCCAAAGTTATTCTCTCTATAAAAACTGAAGATTCCGAGGTGATCTGCCAAGTTTTCGAAATGCTCATAATTTTTTTCAGCATCACGTCCAATCATATTTACACTTTAGACAGATTCAGTGACCAGATGATGGTATGACAACAAGAGCAAGGTTTGATAGCAATGCAGGCCTTTATTTTTTTCCTGTCGAGTGGTTGAGCATTTGAATAAACCACCTTCCCATGTGGTAGATACAAAGACGACAAATACCTGTAAATCAAAGCTAGCAAAATATATCTCTGATATCTGAAATCAACGAGGTAATTCCTTTTACCAATAATCATGTCTCTCAATTCCAAAATCCAACCGTAGAGCAAATGTAGTGAAATTTGGTAAGGAACTTTTTCCAGTCCAGACTTTCATACAAAATCTCCATGGCGGCATGTTCTCCCCATTCTGCATAATTGTCTTTTCTCATCTTTCTCCTGGCTTGAGGTAAGCCGGAGGGAGAGGTGAGTGGGGGAGGTGCGTTCTGTTTTGCAATCACGTTCCTTCCACAATTTCTGGGTCACTATAACAGATAACCTCGTTATGGAGTAATAGATCTCCAGTTATCTGTCCTTCCCATCAATATAATCAGAGCATCGAATGTGTTTACGCTAGACGGCGCATTAAGTAGCTATTTACTTTGGCGGATCAGAGAGCCAGCCCGACAGAGACGAACAGACAGACACAGTCCTTGTGTATGTTATTACTATTTGCTTGTTACACTTGTTTTGCCCCTTCTATTAACCTTATGAGTATGTACCATGTCATGTCTTTACTCCTATATACACACCTATCCCTACCTCATCTTCCGACACATCACAATCTTAAGTCAATAAACCTTTATTTATTTTCACATTCCATTTTTCGGCTATTCCCGCGGGGAGGAGGAAAACCTGGGTTGAGTGAAGGCCGACTGTCACGTCCGAGATATGAGCCCATACAGGCCCGTGGTGGTACGGTGTCCGTGACCTTATTTTCGATGGCCTCTGTCCCGTCTTGTGATGTCGTAGCAAATTAGCGACCGCTGTCCTTGGGTTGGTTTGTGAACTGCTATTAATGTAGCGGGGAGGGGAATAGGGAGGGGATTTAAATGTAGGTGATAATGGTGACACTCGCTTGGAAATGTGGCGTAGATCATTCAACGGCTCGAAACTGAACGATCTAATCTCCATATTCATCATGATACGATAGATTTACTGATTATCCGATTTCGTAGATTAACGTAGCCACAAAAAGGAAAGTAGATTTATTAAATGAAATAGATTAATTCACCCGTTACATGTTAATTTGTAGTTGATAATATATGTTAAATTATTTAGATTAGAAATTGTCGTACTCTATCATCATACGTACAGTCTAATAGCTTAGATGCAGGTAATTACGCATATTGTGTGAAGGTAATTTGAAATAATACTATAACATCTAATTCTGGAACTACGTACTTGGGAGGAATCAGTAACTCACTGTAATTGAAACCGAGACGAAATTTGTTATAGCGTGTGTAAATTAATATCAGGATTTGAGTGAGTCAGAAAATTTTCTGAGGTTTATAATTTTTGATGGTGGCCTAAATAGCCATGGCAATTGATAGGTTTACTTCCCAAATAACCAGCCAACCGACCAACGTGTACGACGTGACATATGATACGTATCCTGGCTTAACATTCTTTAGATTTTGATATCGACCAAAATCTGACATTCCATGTCTATGAGCGTTGTCGTAAGACATGTCTTCTCTCACTCACGCTCTTTGACGTGATGTCGAGGACCGTGTAGATGAATGGGACTCTGGCACCAGCTGCAGAATCGGGCGGATCAAAGCGACGCCCTCAAGTGCACCAGAAACCTTAATGAGCTGTTGACGGAGAGACGATTTCCCCGTGCCTTTAGCCGTACTAGCCTTGACACAGTAGATGCGTAACGTGTGTGTAAAAATAACATATAAATGGTAGAAGGGAAGTGGAAAAGAACGAGGGTAGTACGGATTGTTTTTATGAGTGACTACAAGGCCAGAGTTCGGTAGCTGTATATTCTATGTTGAATTTATTGGCTATTAACAACTTATGGCTACCAAGCCACAGTAACATACCGTGTCAAAAAAAAAAAATCCCAAGGAGAAACACAATATTACATTAGAATACAGTTGAGTTTAACGTTAACTGGCAAAAGGTGAAAACTCTGCACTACTTATGAGACATACGACGTACAAATATTAACGTTACTGAGAAATCAGCGAATTAAACGAAAAAAATGACTCTAAACATAATAGAAAAAAAAATTGCATAAGATTTAATCTCAAGGACAATATTCTAATTTTTCTTAAAAAAAGACAAAACCCGCTTTTGTCTGGTAGTCGCTCTGCCGCCTCCACAAACTATGTGTGACGTGAATTAGACTGTGTCGGCCATGAGGCCACCAACTGGGAGACGGACCTGGGGGTCTTAATGTATATTAATAAATCTGCATAGCACTATAGGGCGTTGGGGTCTTAATATATATTTGTAAATCTATATATCGCAATAGGGCGTTGGGGTCGTAATGTATATTTATAAATCTTTATATCGCAGTAGGGCGTTGGGGTCTTCATATATAATTATAAATCTTTAGATCACGATAGAAGTTTGGGGGTCTTGATGCTGTATTTATTAATCTTTGTAACACGATGAGTTCCTTAATGAACTTTTCGTTTTTACTTATTTCTAATGGTATCAAAGGTCTGCCTTTATGCCCTCATTAGACTTTCGTTATTAGCAGTTTTTCTGAGGTGGGAAAGTTTCCTTTACCGTCCATGTTTTAATGCTCTTGATTCGGAAGGAAACTGTCCCATTTTCAAGAAGCCTGTATATAACCGAGTTCAATTTGAACAATTACCCCTCGCAGCTGATTTATGTGACTCCTAAGTCAAATTTATTGAACCTTTTTAAGCATGACGGAACAACCCTACGTTATGTGGCATGACCTTTTAGCTCATTTGTCACATAGTTTGCACAAATGCTCACCTCAAGTACCTGGTTGGCTGGGCAGTATTACAGCATTTCCTTTTGAATCTCGATATTTTGCACGACGGAAGTAAACACGGTGGAGTACCCGTCATGTTTTTATTATAAGTGGTGACATGGCCTTACTTTCCATTCCTCCTGAGCACTGTCACCTGATTGGTTGGACTTGTGCGGCAAGGCTAGCGTTAGGGCCTCATTGGCATAGTGGTTAGCGTTACTGACCGTGAGTCTCCACGGACCCATCTGAGATCGGGCTCGTTTGGGTTCGAATCCCTGGCGCGGAAGTTGGCCTATACCCAACCCAGGTTGGTCATTCTCCCCTCTGGGTTGGTCGATAAATGGATACTTAAGTTCGTGTGTGGTTGTGTGTGTGTACACACAGGAGTAAAGACATGGTACCTATAACCAACGTTAAGTGACGGGGCAACACTAGTGTAAAACTCTCCCATATCATACAAATAACACTCTCCCATAATCACATATACTTCTGTGGACCGCAGAGGTTGGTCAGCAAATCAACTTCAGGATCCTCGTGTCTTACAAAGGATAACAATAGTTCAGTCTTTTCCCTTGACCTGCCACTCCTTCCCTTTACCCACTACCTTTGTCTATAACCTCCTTATCTATCCTGTTTCAAATAATCCCCTCTCTTATCCTATTATCCCTTTCAAAATCACCTCTCTCTCCCTCTCTCTCTCTCTCTCTCCCCCTCCCTCCTTCCGTATTAACCCCCCTCCCTTTCCTTCTCTTCCGCCTTCCTCACTTTCCCTAGGTGGGGAAATTTTTCCTCGTCACGCATCTTCAATACCTTGCATTCCTCCTCCCCCAACACTGTCATGTATTCTAACCGGGTCAGTATAAGGTCTGTGATGTAAGGGGTAGAAAACAACATTAATACAAAACTCAGGATCTTGTGTACGACGAAATGATAACGGTCCAGAATTATTTGTTTGAGATTCTGACTATTAATACAGGAGCCTAGATTATTAGTGAAAGAATGTTTCTTACCTGAAACGAGATTAATGAATGGTGAACTACGGCTGATGCATCGTGAGAGCCGAGACGGTTTGAGTGAGGAGTAACCTGGGAACACAACATACACTCACATCAATATTAATGAATCAGTTACAAACACACACACATACACATGCAAAAGGAATTATAAATATTAGTAAGACCAGATAATTCTAAAATGTAAGAAAAATAAAGAAGTGCAATAAAAAGGTACATAACTTATCCATGATGAACATTAATAGAGTATATTATAAATGACATTTAAAAGTATATTATGACAAAAAAAATAAATATATGAAAAAACTTGTATATAAATACTTTGAACTCCTTGAAACTTGTGTCCTTGAGAACATAATAGAGAACGGGTGAGAGAATAGAAGCGTTGACCTAAAGATTATATCAACAATAATAATCAGCCCACGAAAGTAGTTAACAAGCTGGTAATACATGGAAAGGAAAGCATTTTATGTATGCTTACAAACTCATGATTATAACGCTGTGAAACCTTGACGTTGACGCAGTCAACTGACCGTCAGAAGATAACAACTCGTACACTGAACCAATTGGTAACGCTGCAAAAATGTCTGTATGTCTGTCTATCAGCTTTCACTAAATCATCCTCCTTTCCTCCTCCCATATCTCTCTCTCTCTCTCTCTCTCTCTCTGCAAAATTTCATCTTAATCTAAGTTGTACCTCCGCTAGTGTTCATTCCATTTTCAGCACCCACATCAACAAATGACGAATATTAGACCAGCGTCTCGGTCGAATGTCTCACAGCAGACTTACTCATTTAGAGTACATGATATTACGCACTGACTAACTTCGTACCCTTGATATTTTGTAGAGGCAAGGAGCCACCAGCCTCTCTGGTTCCAAAAGGGAGAATTGGAGAGAGAGAGAGAGAGAGAGAGAGAGAGAGAGAGAGAGAGAGAGAGAGAGATCGCAAACTTTCACTTTCAGTACCCAAGTATACTACTGACCATACATAGCGAGAGGAATGTTATGTGTGCCTGTTAGGGATGCCGGGGGACACGAGTGTGGGCTACAGTGACCTAGATTACCTTCTACAAGGTCGACTTATTGGCTGACAGGTCCACTGGAGGACACTTGAGTTAAGATGCCCACCACTAGGGTGGCGTCGTCTTGGTCTTCCGCCTCGCAGTGTTTGACCATCCTGAAGGTCGTGAAGGAATTTAATGGTCAGAACTTAAATTTATAGATAATTCTACAAAAAAGCAATATTTTGTTATTAAAGATATTATTTATTTATGTTTTGGTTAAGCTAAAAAAAATATGAATAGTACAATAGTATGTATCATGAAGTCGTGAGAGATTTTTAGATTTTTTCCGAACCAGTCAGGTATGATTCCACCGCAGACCACAACAACTTGTCTCATATTGCTACATGAACACGAAGTAAACAAATAGTAAAAACAGGAGGGGACAAGTATGCAAATAGGTCCAGTATTTCTAATGCTGGTTTGGCAAGCTTGAAGTCCTTGCAGAAGACAAGTCCTAAAGATTTTTTTTTATGTGTGATGCATTCAAGTTACTCATGTCATTCACGTTTTCTATTACTGGAGAGACAAAATTATACATAATCAGTGATAGTTCTTATAACATTCAACTTACTATATTTGAACGTAATACATCTAAGGTATGTGGGAATTTCTGATCCAGTCTACTTGCCATTTAAAACTTGTGTCCGGTTTTGATCGACTCACGGCAGAAGTTCGAGTTTAAAGAGAAAAAAAGAGGAAATGAAGTCTGGCTAATTTCCACTGTAAAAAAAAGTCTCTTTGTTAATCGACCAACTATCGCTGTTGGCCTGCGTGACAGTGATTCCGGTGTTGCCCTGTCCTCACTAAACACCCATAACACCCCTCTTAGACTGGCAACACATCAGGCTAGAAAACACAACACCACACCAGAAAGTGAATTAAGCTAATGAAACCAGTTTAGGAAACGGTATCAGACCAGATAGGGAAACATAAGGTCAGGCAACACCACCAGACCAGGCAAAGAAGCACCAGGCCAGGCAACACAGCAGCAAACCAAACAAGGAAACACCAGGCCAGGCAACATAACACCAGACAAGTAAACACAAGGTTAAAGAACGAAACACTAGAGCTGACACGGAAACATTAAACCAGCAACACAAAACAAGATCAAACAAGGAAGCACCAGGTCAGACAACCCAACACCAGACCAAACAAGGAAACTCCAGGACAGGCAACACATCACCATAATCAGACATGGAAACACATGACCAAGCAACACAACAGCAGACCAGACAAAAGAAACACCAGGCCAGGTAACACAACTCCAGGCCAGACAAAGAAACACCAGGCCAGGCAACACAACTCCAGGCCAGACAAAGAAACACCAGGCCAGGTAACACAGCTCCAGACTGGACAATATTAACCAGGCTTGGCAGTACACTGCAGCAACACTACCTCAGGCCATCAGTACAACACCAGGCTAGGAACAAACAGCTCCATGCCACACGAGACACCAGGCCACATGACAAAACATCGTGCTGGGCAACACAACACCAGGGTAAACAATGTAACATCAGACCAGACTAATAGAACACTTGCACACACACACACACACACACACACACACACACACACACATCATTCTCTCTAACATCAACAGTAACAAAATAATACAGGCCTTAAATTTGTCCACCGTGGAAGACAGAGGTCCTTGTACTGAGTGACTTGCTCACACCCTATAAGTTTGATGATGTCAACAGTAAACAATTCTTCGAAGTATGAAAGGTTAGAGCAACGAGAGGCCGTAAAAAGGTGTTATAGTGGACGCTCAAGTCGTATCTCATCTTCTGCCACGAACACCTAGTGCCAATCAAGCTTTCACAACTTATGGCTGTCAAATGTTCTTCGACCACATGACCCAGTAACGAGGTCAGAGACATCGAGGTGCAGATTGTTACCACGTTGCATTGGTGGTCCGCTCTCCCCGTTACAACCCCCCCCCCACCCCTTACAACGCGCGTGCCACAAAGCACTTTCCACATACGAAATGTTGTTGATTTATGAAAATCTTCTTTTATCGTGGTACTGGGAAGATGTCCAGATATATTTTACTTATCAGCAGAAAAATGCAACAGACATGCTAGACATTATCGTAATTATGTACAATATTTCCAAAGTAACTACCCGCGTTTTGGCAATATGGTTTGGTATGTGGCGCAATCACTGGTATCGTTGCCACCTCATCTGGAGCTTATATATATATATATATATATATATATATATATATATATATATATATATATATATATATATATATATATATATATTCCTGTTACATGTGAGGGTAGAGAGGAAAAATCTGGGCAGTGGTTGAGGGAGTGGAGAACAGTAGATGGCGAAAGGACAACAAAACCACTTCGATTCATACGATAGGAAAAATAAGTACACAAAACTAATTATATATGTCCATAGCTTAAAGCGTGAAAAGAAAGGTGAGGTGAACTGGATGGCGCTGAGGATGGAATGCTGGGCAGAAAGTAGGAGAGGGCTGGGAGGGAGACAAAGGGAGATTAGGATGAACACAAAGATGGACAGCATTTAGAGGTATGTCACTGCGCCTGTCTTCGAGTGCAAAGTGGTCAGTTACAATATGACTGTTACCGGTAACCAGCTGTGGTAAATGCGTTTACCAAGTGCTAGAACATACCGAGTTTCCAGATATGATTTGCAAGTCGTCTATTTTGTGGATAATCTCCCATACTGATCTCCTATCAGTCAGCCCATATATCTCTTGAGTCTGGAGGTACTTCTCACAGATTCAACATCGACAATTGGATAGTCTGTATTTAAGTTGTTGGGTTCAACGCTCAGCAACTTACAAGAAAGGTCATTAGTTCTACATAGGATATAGTTAGCTCATACAAATATATAACGATGTACAGTATACTTTGCGGTGAATTCACAAAAATTTCAGTCGTTGTATCTAGTCACATATTATTTTTTTAAGATTTCTATTTTGTTTAATTAAACATAGACAAAGCCTGGGTGAAGAGCAAGTAGAGGCAAGTACAGAATAGCCATCAACGTATCCATCATTCAAGTGGAGGTCCGAACTCGAGAAAGCTCCTCCCTGACCTTATGCCCGAGTGGTCCGTTCGCACACACTCTTAAGGGCATGCGAGGGAATATCTTGTGAGCACTATGTAAACAGAGTCATGACGTAATTGTGTCGTCAGCATCCAGTTCATCGAGACCTCTCCAGTCCACTTCCTAACGTGCAGTTTAACATCCACAGATGTCGTGCATTTCGCTCTCCGTAATTACCACATGCCAATCCAGAAGCCTGCGGCTACAGCTGTGAATAGCTTCCTTAGTTGTTGACTGGTTTTCGCAGCTGAAGAATCTGGGAGTGGGTTGGTGGCTGTTCTAAGCTTTGCAGAGATCAAGAGAAAGTTGGGAAGTTAGAGAACGCTTGGGTTCAGCCGAAATGCCTCAGATGGTTAACCAGTACAGTTGTTGTTCCACTGCTGAAATTATCATAAAATAAACTGAATATACATTAAATACTTTGAATGAAACAGAGGGATTGTAATTATTGATTGGCTAGGACTTAGCCTAACACGACTCAACTTCGCTTTCTCCATATAAGTGACGCGATTCGCTTTCTCCTTATAAATGACGCGATGGTTGGTTGGTTACTTGGGCTTTGGGCCCGTCGGCTGGTAAGGTCTTTAAGACCGTCGCCGTTAAGTCATGAACACCAACGGCTAATTGTAAAACCTTACACGTTCTTACTGCTTATATGGCCCCTTGATGCACGATGAGACGGAGGATTGGTTATTCGGGTTTTAGGCCTATAGACTAACAAAGGTCGTCAAAGACATCACTGTAAAAATATACCCACGAATGGAACAACCTTTTGACACCTTCTTCAGATGTAAGAGATGGTTCTGAGAACACATACACCCGCACTACCTACATAACCTGTGAAAATAAGTCAGCCGTAACGATGATATTGAAGTCAACCCCTGCAGACATATGACAGATTAATACCAACTAGTTTGTAGCAATCCTCACCAACGGAATATCTACTTCTGCCTCTTCCATATCACAGACAGACTTAGTTGTACGTGTTCCTTGACTAAACAGCAATCGACTTCTTTGTGATCATTGTACCAATAATGATTACAGAGAAACTGGCGGGCCTGATAGGCCCTGCCCACTCGATCGTAACCAACTTGGATCTCTGTCTGTCTGTCTGTCTGTCTGTCTCTCTCTCTCTCTCTCTCTCTCTCTCTCTCTCTCTCTCTCTCTCTCTC
>JAYMFT010214958.1:0-11449 GCA_038088735.1 Panulirus argus
GAGAGGGGAGAGTCGTGGGAGGGGCCGGTACTACTACTGCTAGAGCCCTCCCTCTCATTGGCAGTAGAGTCAGGCTACTTGTACATAGATCACTCTTAGCTATAGTTACCTCATTCCAAAAGAATTTGTTGTTCTCCTTTCAAAAATCCTTCACATTTTCTCCCGAGATTCTTACTAACATTTGTTTCTATTCGCGTATATATATAGGGAAATTCTTCTTAGGTATACGGTAACACAGCACAGAGTTTCAAGTGTAAAGACATTATGCTCTAGATTTATGCACATAAACCTCGACCATACCGTACTTGAGAATGTAACACGATTCACGAAACGTTGTGTTGTGTTATATTATGTTACTGTATACCTAAGAGGAATTACATTACTGATTTCTAATTGGGTTTGGTTCTACCCCTGCTGTGATCTCTGGCCAGATTATTGCTAATTTACCTGAGCAGTATAAGAGAATCGTTAAAGACAAGTCGAGAAAATCAGCAAGAAACTAGTGAATGCTAAATTAGCAGTCATATTCAGTGTGTATTTGTATATAATCCTCTTGACATTTGTATACTTACATGCCATCTAAGGAGATAACGAAGACATTCCCCTTATCGTCTTGGTTATAAACGTCATAAGGTTACGTAAAGAAAACACTTTCTCTCTTATCAAAAAACATTGTTTGGGGTAAAAAAAGGCACAGTGACAAAAGATTGTCTGCTAGACATGTGAACTCTTTCTCTAACCACAGTACTACTGTCAGGAAGGGAGGTGGAAAGGCGAGGGAGTAGCATGCAAAACACAATAGATCTCAGTGATCATCATTTTGGGGTAAAACATCGTTATTACAACGGTACATAGTAACCACTAGATATGTTTTTTTTTTTTTTTACATTCTGCTTATATTCACATCATGAGGTTGCATTCTGATGACCCAGGAGTGAAGAGCTGGGTGGTTGGGTCACTGTGCTAGGTCACGTTACACATTCAACAGGTTAATTATTCCGAAGAATTTGACAGATCTCGAATACATGATCACGTAGGTACAGATATAACTGCTATAACGTCATAAAAGAGGGAATTTTCTGTAGTTTTTTTTTCTGCAATTAATAAAATTTCATTACTGAAGTAAGAATGAGGAAATGCTTTAGAGATTTTAAGCTGGAAAGTATCTTTTTTTATACTTTATAAATTTTGGTTTGTTATGTTAGCAGAGACGACATATTTAACTGAATGCACTAATGAAGGACTTGTCATTTACGTTATATATATATATATATATATATATATATATATATATATATATATCCAGGCCTAGATCAAGTACCCAAGGTATTGACTAAACCTCAGGAGAGGATGAACAGCTAGGATGACAGCTTACAGACTGCCGGGACCAGAATTCGAACCTTTGCGCGTAAATGATTTTACTACAACTTTGCCACATTTCTGCTAGTGTCCGTCGTAGGACTCTCAAGATGTTATAAAAATGTGAGTCACGAAAGTTTTCCCAAAAATACCAGTTTGACGTGACAAACGTTACATCTGTGGTTTTCCACTTCGACTAAATACATATTCTCAAACATATCACAAAATGAACACAAGACATCCTTCTGTATTATCACAAGTATATGCTACCCTGAGAACGACAGATATGAATTATCTTGAACTGTATTATGGGTACTTTATATTCTTCAGGGTTACAGTAAAGTGGATTCACAACATCGGGACCCAACCACCTAGCTAATGAAATAAAAAAAAAAAAATAAGCACATTGGATTATATTACATGATAAAGAATTCAGTCAGTGTAGAAAATAGGTATACGTATTTCAACTGATTTTCAGTATATATATATATATATTTATTTTTTCTTCTTTACCCTAACTAAATACTATAGATATAATATATATATATATATATATATATATATATATATATATATCTTTACGATAGTTGTGGTGACGTCACAGAACATCAACAGTCACTTTAGCTACAATTCATCTCTCGCTGCGTCCCAGCGGTCCAACGAGACTCGACATCTCTCACAACATCCCAGGAATCACTGGATCCACGCATGATTCATGGGTACAGTTGATATGTCATTTATACATACATACATACACACATTGGCATGACTCGAGCCCAGTGTGTCTGACACCCGAAATCATATCTAGAACAGAAACTGTACCACCAGAGACAATGGTGGTAATCATCAATACAGTATCATGTAGCTTCATCAACACCGTCACACAACTGTAATCACCTCGTTTTGTATCTTTAACACAGGTATATACACACACACACACACACACAAACACACGTTCCACGTCTCGTTCCCATCTACAGTGTGATATCGATCGTGGTGGGCACACGACATCAGCCCCGAGTTCCCTTCTGACCTTCTGACAACGCTATGAATACATCAGACTTCGCTTCGCGACTGTTAGACAACATTACAAATACAGTAGGTCGATGAACTGATCGTTCAGACAACACTACAAAGTACAGTAAGTCGCACCCATGACTGACAACACTAACCAACACTACAGGTTTCTTCATGGCCGGCAGACAACACTGGATCACTCATAATTCTTACACACACACACACACACACACATTACAATATTTCATGATATTTTTTTACCTATACAAATACATCTCAGAGAAGCCTTAAAGATACGTTAAAGTCAGAGGGAGGCCTCGTTAGCCCAAGGCCCGACGCTTATCATAAGAGCACATTTTGATTAATACAGTTCTTGATGAGAGCAACGGAGGATCTTTTGGTTAAGTCCCCCTTGCTAATGTTCTCCCTAGAGAAGAGAATTCATAGTTTGCTTCAACATTTGCCAATCACTTCACCACATCTGTTTTTATATTGTTTGGTAGCAAATCATGTGATTATAGGAAATCAATGATACATAAAAAAAAAAAAAAGGCCTGTAGGAACAAATCTCCTGCCCTTCCAAAGTTTGATATAATTATTCATATGTCATGTACATAAAAGTCTAGTCGTACGTCACGCGCTAACATATCTTAATACACAGATAGACATCTTTTGACTGTGAGAAGCGAGTGATTTCCTGAATGACTTCATTTTTAAATCCTAATAGAAGATAGTATTTATTTCATTTTTTTTTTACCCAGGACTTGTAAATGATACAGTTGTTGAGCATAACAGAAAACTTCTTTGGGAAGTTGACATTCGCTTCAAATGCTTAAAAAGATAAATCTGTGCTTACCAATACTTTGTCTTAATCATGTTGCATTTCTCTCTGATGTGAAAGCATCATGTTACACACAAACCTTGTGTATTCAAATGGTTTAAATCCATTCCTACTTTATAACACAAAATATAAATCAGATATTGAACAAAATTATTACAAATATGCATAAATGTTTGCCAATAACCTCGGGGGGAAAGTTTAAACAAGAGAAATCCCAAGCACTATCGTGTGTCAGAGACATCACATCTTCACTGAGGGTACAACAGAAAAATCCTTTATGTTATTCCATGAAGTTGTGACATATTCAATACACGAAAGGGCTTGGGACTTCTCCCGTTCCATTTCTTTCTCTCTGTTTTCTGCAAATTACTTACATCACGCGCATTACTGTTAGTAATTTTAACTCCATTTGTAAATGTACTATGTGCAGGAAAACTTTTGGCAAAGGAAAGAAGAAATTAATGCCACTGAGAATTAGATTCTGACGTACCCATTTTGCAAAGTCAGTTTATATATATATATATATATATATAAATTTTTAATAAGTTTTACATGTAGAAGACGAAACTATTTCGGGTACATCTTGATTATCTCAAAGATCTATTTTGTACTATGATTCTAAGATTATGATTTCACGTAGTTATTTTTTTGCTTTCCCTAGAAACACTGGATATAAAAAAGTTCACAAGAGAACATCTACATGTTGAAATTTATTCTTTCTTCGAAAAGTTCCTGTTGTATGAACCGTAACAGAAACTGTAATAAATCATAGAGGCCACTTATTGGCAAAATAAGCCGTCTCTACATACATTTTTCGCCTCTAAACCCCGCATGTGTATAAATGAAGACAAAATAGTTATTTTCTTAGGGAGATTCTGCCTATAGTACTGTGGATTTTTCCTGTACATGTTTTGCAACTGTTTCTGGTGATCCACATGCAGATGAGACCAGACAGCAGAGCCTTGACTAGCCCTTATTTTAAAAGGTCTTTTTTTTTTGAAGTTGTAGAAACTGGTGACACACTTGAAGTACAATGCTCTACGATTTTATATAACAAAATACAGATGACTGAAGACTCCGTGTGACAATTCTGTTGAAGGAAAAAGAAAAAGAGAGAGAAAGGCATGTCCAACACTCATACCTCATTTGAATGAGTTACTCTTTTTTAGTAATGGAATGTGTTCGCAAAGTGTAGAATGCCTTGGATTGCCTCAACCGCCGAGTTCATCCACCGAAACGACAGCTGGATGACTGAGTGAGTTCCTTGTGTGAAATGATGGAAATTTGCTCACCACGTTCCTCTTGTGAGATAGTCGGGTAGTTCTCCACGTATTCCCTCCACAGGATGATGGAAGCCTGCCTCTGTGGTTTTACTGTGGAGTGATGAATAGCTACGTACGTGTTCCCTTTGTCTGGAACGGAGAGATGCTTCCGTGTTCCTTTCCGTGGAATGAAGGCGAGTTGCTTTCGTGTTACCTTCCTAGACTTGTGGACCATATAAAAGGGTTTTGTGGTACTCAAATAATAATCTGGTAAAGGTGATGGAATATGCAAAGGATAACTGAACTCGTAAAGCTTCCTTAAGAATGAGAGATGGAGGAAAACAGATATAGGTTGATTATGCATTCTTTGTTTATGTGAATAGCCGATGTACTCAAAATAATTCATCTGGAGTGTGTGTGTGTGTTTCTGTTTTTAGCTCCGTGTATCAACAGAGTGGAAGTTAACAAAGAAGAAAAATATCAGTGTCCCTTTATAGTAAGAAAAAATAATGCGTCTTTCTCTGAATGAAATATGACGGTCGAGGATGCTGCAATTCTGCGAAACTAACAAAATGCTTTTAGTCATAAAACAAAAAAGAAGGACTTCAAAATATCATATAAACTACAAAGGCAATACTCCGACATGTTCCAGAGATGGAAAATACGGAGTTATAAATTTTCTGTCAGCCTTGGAAAATTGGTTCAGATGTGTTTTGTGAAACTGATCATAGATCATAGTAAGGAATACTTCATCTCATCTAAAAAAAAGTTGGGCATCTCTTATTTTCTGTTGTTCAGACCCAGTAAAGGAAGGAATCGAAGAGTATTGTGTGAGCCACAGGGAGATTTGAAAACAAAATCTCTGAAGACTGATCCAAATACCTAAGATATATATATAGGGGAAAGAATCCAAGCACTGTGAGTGATCAGAGAAATGGTACGAATACCTACAAGGTACAAACAGGAGAGAATTTACGACTTTTGTGTGAGTCACAGAGGACTCGGGTCTTTAGGGCCTTCAGATGAGAAAACCATTGGATTGTGTCACGTATCAATATGACAATAAAGAATAGGTTGATAAACTCAGTGGAAGAGAGCCATTGTCTCTATGTCTTTGGACATAGGACAAAGAAGAATGTAAAGGGGCATGTTGGAGGTGACAGATGTCTGAGAGTAAAAGCAGCGAGGAAAGGTTGAGGAGAAAGGCACAGTGAGGAATGTTTTGAGTAATCTAACGGCGGTGAGAGCTGTCTGAAGATGGAGGAAAAGTGAGAGAAGTGTGTGTGTATATATATGAGTGGAGACACTGCAAAGAAAGTTTCAAGACGGAGGGAAGGTGAAGGAACTCTTGGAAGGTGAGGGGAGAAGTCTAAAGACGGGTGTTCGGTGAAGCAGCACCGCTCAGTCCATACGGAGGCACAGTGAAGGAAGTCTGAGACTGTAGGGATGATGAAGGCAAACCTGAAGAAAGAATTCTATGTAGCGGAAGACGTCTGAAGGAGTAGGTCTGGTCTAGGGAGTCGAGGACACGTTTTATCGAGGGAACTGAGCAACTCAGTGGCTCTTTCGGTGGTTCAGCTGGCGGCCGTGGCGATGAGGCAGCTAGATGATCATGCATTCGACGGGGAAGTTGGTGTCGGGGTCCATATTGCTGAACTCCTCCGGCGTGGGACACTCTGTGGACGAATGGGATATAGAGTTAGTTTGTGTTCAGCAGGTGCACCGCCATGAAGAACAACATTTGTTCCTAAGGTTACAACAGAGAACTGAATGTCCAGCGATTCAACTGGAATGTTAATTGAGACTTTAGTACAGACAATTGCGTGTGTCTAGCAACGGCTTTTAAGTGGGCCAACACACTTAGCTTTATAGTTTATGTTGTTATGTTATCTGTATTTCCGCAAGAAATGGTTCTTCTGGAGATGCACAGCTAATTCATTTTGTTTCTGAAGACAATCATACGTAAGTATTGAGCTGTTGCTCCTACTAATCACCCACCTTGTTTGAAACGTGTTCCTACGTTGCATATCTGTGCCAGCCTTCCTAAAAGACAGACACGACCGCTGTGAACTCCTGTATCTCAATGATCGAGGATGGATTTGATAACCTCATTCTCGTCTGTTTGCATTATTTAAGAGCATATTTAAGAGCAAACCTTCTCTGTTTGTTCTAAATGCCTCCGTTATGTTTCATGTTGAAATGCTGTAAACTGAGAGGTGTGAAAAAAAGTAAGAAACTCTCCTTCAGGTCACTTGAGCTGAGGGAACACGCTGCACCCTGTGGAGAGGCAGGAAGCTCCTACCTGAACACTGAGGGACGCAATTCAGTAGTCATGTGGTAGAAAGTCCGGAACCCTAAGCTCTATTTAGGTGGTACACAAAGTTTTAAGTTTCCCTAATAAAGAATTTATCTTATGCTTTCAGCATGTTGGTAGGTCAACAATTATTGATGTATACCAAGAAGTTTGGAGTCCATAAAAGACGGAGCCTGGAGGGAAAATTTGACAACGGTTTTTGGAAAACATAAATGTTTTAACAACACAGAGTAGATGCCCTTCAGGCGATCGTTGTAGTCAGCTTGCTGGGCGCGCGTGAGGGTATGAGCAGTTGATGTCAGGGAGCAGCGCTGGGGTACTGAAGACCCTAGACTAAGCCTTTTGCTCCTTATTACGTAAACCGACCTTTCTAAAGTAGTGTGGCAAGGTGTTAACCCCATCAGACGTATGCCTTTGCTACCAACAACGACAAGAAAAGAATCGCTTTAAGACTTTGGCTGATGTCGAGGAAAACTAACACGAGATGAGGCTAGTCGTTGGTTCTATCATACGAGGTTAGCTGGAGCAGTTCTGCGCCAGGAACGCTTCCAGCCCTCAAAAAAAAAATTTTCCTCGCCAGGGTAGATGCTCTAGCCAACACTGTAGAGCTAAAGTAAGCCAAGAGATCGGTGAGTAGGCTATAGTCCTGTTTGCGCTGAGGAGTGTGTGTGTTTGTGTGTGTGCGGATACAGAGGTCAAAGTCTATGAGTGCAAACATGAGTGTGTCTGATGGTATTTGTCTCAGTGGTGCTGTGTATGGATGCGGCCTTGAACCCTGGATATATTAGAAAAGAGTACGGAGGGTGAATGTGTTGGGAATGAAGAGCTAGAAGACAATATGTCGTATGAGGAGAGTTCATTTGCAAGAAATGACGGTATGAGATAGGTGTGCTAGCAGTAAAAAGAAAAGAGAAAAAGTATATTCGAGAGAGCTGAAGAGGGTGTGCTTTAAATGATTACGACATGACATGGTTCAGAGGATGAGTAAAGAGAGGAGGCTGACTAAAATGATATAAAAGTGTTATGAATGGAAGGAACAAAGAGAAAGTGAGAGAGCGAGGACGAGACGGAAGAAGAGAAGTCGAAGGCACTTCGAGTGGTCGAGGCCTGAACATGAAGGAAGGTGCAAGGCGAGCACGGGATAGATGGAACTAAAACAGTGTTGATTCAGTGGGCGACGTGCTGTCAGTGGGTTAAATCGAGGCTTACGCAGTGGTCAGGGGAAACCACGGAAAGGTTAGTGGTGTCCGGCCGTGAATAAGGAGCTCTGGTTTCCGCGCATTATACATGACAGTTGAACAATGGATGTGATCGAACGAAACCGCTTTTCGTCTGTTCGATGCGCTACTTCGCTGCGAGGAAACGGCGAAATATTGAAAAAGATAAATCACTAGCATTATTACATTTTTTTGTGATCAGATTATTTTCAATATTATAATTATTACTATTATTATTATTATTATCATTATTATGATTATTATTCTTACTATTATTATTATCATTATTATTATTATTATTATTATTATTATTATTATTATTATAAATAGTAGTAGTAGTCGTATTACTATTATTACTGCTATTTGCAGTGGTAGAATAAGTAGCTACGGGAACAGTAATGATCACAATAAAAAATCCTTTCTACCATCATCGCCAGCATTGTTGCCATTACCATCTACGTCACCCGTGACCCTGGCAAATCCTAAGCCTGCAGTCTTGCAGGGTCTACAAACAAGCAGTGTGAGTGGGCGAGGGAACGTCCCTTGGAGCCCTGAAGGCTACACGGCTGGCTATAATCAGGGTCTCTTGTTACCCGCTATCACTCTATTACAGCCATCTTCTCGATCCCACGTTTGTAGTACCGGACTTTTAAATTTCTTCGGTCCATTAGATTTAGAATCAATGTTTGCTCTACGTACAGAATTACTTTTGTGCTCCACTCGACACAGAACTACTGATGCAGTTTAGATTGGACACAGAACTATTCTGGTGCACTGTACGTTTGAACTGCTATTTGTCCTGGACACAGACCTGTTGTGGCACACTGGACATCGAATAAACTGTGAGACACAGCTGTACGCTAAACATACATAGAATCCGAATGATGTTTCTGCTTTCAAGAGATTCACAGGAACAGAGAGTCATAATTTGTAACCATTGCATGAAAAGTCACATTTTGATGTTTAATGCAAGGAAGATTCCGAAAGACGTTCCTCAATGGAGAGAAAGTGATTAAGAAGGAATAACAATTACTCTGACACCATGCAAAGTTCACGTGAAAGGACGTCTTCGACACATGAAATATGGACTTTGAACTTCGGATCGAGTTGTTACTTTACGGAGGACCTGTTGCGGTACTCATTTCTTCATTTACAGTAGAAAGGAGCCTTTTTTTTTTTCAGGGACTAGTTGGAAGTAATTTGGAGAAGGAGAAAAGAAAACGGGGGAAAAAGGAGAAAGAGTTTTGAACTGGTGGGGGAGACTCAAGTTGTGGCTCAACCAACCTTCTTACATGGTGTTGTTTATTTGGCCAGAGGGAGTTTTCTGGGCAACTGTGAGGGCTCAAAACAGTGACCAGAAAACAAAAAAAGAATCAGTGCTATTCAGAGGGAGACGATATTGTCCCCGGACAAAGACTACTGTGTTTTGAGTAGCGTGCTAAACCCTTGACTTTCAGTGGAGTAGCCTATCGTCACAATGTTTCCCGGTCGCATCTCTCCTTATTAGACAGTACATATTAACACACACACACACACCCTAAGAGCTCATGCACTATGTGATGCAAATGGAAGGTAAATAAATATGCAGACGATGAAATTCGACCCACTGATGTCAGAGAACATCCATAGATGGAGAGTCGAGAACATACATCTGTGGGACACTAGACACATGAAAGTACGACAGAGATATACTTGGATCTACAATACTGGGACAAGAGTAGACAAAACTCTGGTTGGAATGTAGAAAAAAAAAATTGACACAAGAACACAAAACAGGTTAGGAAGGAACACATCACGAGGACACACATCACTGGAACATAAGGGCTTGTAATACCGGAACACAAGGACATCAAATACTGGAACACAAGGACATTTAATACTGCAACACAAGGATATGTAACACTGGAATACAAGGACTTGTAATTTCGGAACACAAAGACATGCAACACTGAAACACGGTGATAAGAAACACTGGAACGGGAGGAGACGTAATACTGGAACATAATGACATGTAATGATGGAACACAAGGAAATACAACACTGGAATACAAGGACACGCATCACTAGGGCACAACAGGGATATAAAAGACTAACACGAGGACGCACAACACATTGAAGACGCGGATGTACAACACTGGAACTCGAGGTCAGACAACCCTGCAACACTGGAACACAAAGACAGACCTTACTGGAAAAGGAGGAGGGGGGGGGGGGAAGAACACTCAGACACAAGGACAAAAATCTTTTGAACACTATGGCACAAAAGAACACACAAGAACGTCAAGACTCGAGAACACTAGAATATTAGAACACGAGGAAACAGGACGCCGCAATACAAAGGCATACAGCATTGGAGCACGCGAGCATACACGACTGGAACACAAGAATGAGCAAAACTAGAACACGAAGGAATACAACACTGGGGCACGAGGGCACACAACACCAGGCAGAACTCCAGGGTAGTGGAACACAAAGTCATGCAACATTGCAACATGAAGGCATACAAAACTGGAACACAAGACCATACACCAAAGGAACACAAGACCATACAACACTGGAACACAAGGCCACACACCACAGGAACACAAGACCAAACAACACTGGAACACAAGGCCATACAAAACTGGAACACGAGGCAATACACCACTGGAACACAAGGCCATACATTGCTGGAACACAAGGCTATACACCACAGGAACACAAGGCCATACACCACTGGAACACAAGGCCATTCAACACTGGAACACAAGGCCATACAACACTAGAACAGAAGGCCATACAAAACTGGAACACAAGACCACACACTACTGGAACACAAGGCCATACACCACTGGAACACAAGGCCATACATAACTGGAACATAAGGCCATACAACACTGGAACACAAGACCACACACCACTGGAACACAAGGCCATACATCACAGGAACACAAGGCCATACACCACTGGAACACAAGACCACACACCAACACAAGACCATACACCACTGGAACACAAGACCATACACCACTGGATTACACTGGAACACAAGGCCATACAACACTGGAACACAAGGCCATGCACCACTGGAACACAATGTCATACACCACTGGAACACAAGGCCATACACCACTAGAACACAAGGCCATACAACACTGGAACACAAGACCATACAACACTGGAACACAAGGCCATGCACCACTGGAACACAAGGCCACACACCACTGGAACACAAGGCTATACAACACTGGAACACAAGACCATACACCACTGGAACACAAGGCCATACACCACTAGAACACAAGGCCATACATAACTGGAACACAAGGCCATACAACACTGGAACACAAGACCACACACCACTGGAACACAAGGCCATACACCACAGGAACACAAGGCCATACACCACTGGAACACAAGACCACACACCAACACAAGACCATACACCACTGGAACACAA
>JAYMFT010214969.1:0-11449 GCA_038088735.1 Panulirus argus
TCAGCACTTTCCTGAAATTTTACCCAGTCCTAGACTTCTGCAGTGTTTCCTCTCGTCTTCATTAAGTGCATACCAAGTCAGGGCGGATTAGTGGATATCATTGCCCCTGGCATTGTCAGGTCAGTTTGGGCGACCGCTAGAATTCCAAAGAAGAATTGCCTTAAGAGGCCAGGCATCTGGTTTGCCTGGATATAAAGCCATCTACTACCCTTGTTGAATTCTGTCTCTGTCTGAAGATATATTTAACGAAAGTATTAACTGTGCTATATTGCACTTTCTCCAGTGGTGTGTCGAAGATTTTTCTCTTCACTTTGAAGTGAAGTTTCTGTATGTAAAGGACTCCTGAACTTTTACTTTGGCCTTTGAGACTTTTGCCGTGTTTCTTCTCATCTTCATTATGCTCATACCAAGCAAAAGAGAGGCGGTGTTTGCTGATGACATCTTTACCTGAATAAATGGTACTCGATCGTCTTGTCAACGTGTCAGGGCAGATTAGTGGATCTCACCGCCCTTAATGAAGACGAGAGGAAACACTGCATTATCCTCGAAGACCAGGGTCCAAGTTCAAGAAAGTGCTAATAGGGTACGTGGAGTACATTAGCTGCAAAACCCTTAACTTCACTTTGAAGGGGCAAAGGCACGACGCACCACTGGAGAGAGTGAAATTAAGCATAGTTAGTACTTTCGTTTATTATATCTTCAGACAGAGAGAGAACTGATCAAGGGTAGTGGATGGTTATATACACAGGCAAACCAGAGGCGTTGTCTCCCCAGGCAATTCTACTTATGATGTCAGGCGGTCTCTCGATCTGACTTGATAATACCGGGGGCGGTGAGATCCACTAATCCACCTTGACACGCTGACTAAACAATGTAGGACCACGTGTTCCAGTAGAGATATTATCACGAAAAGCCGCAAATCCCTTCCTTGGTACGCACTTAATGAAGAAGAGAAGAAACACTGCAGAAGTCTCGATGGCCTGGGTCCAAGTTTAGGAAAGTGCTGAAGGGACACGTGGAGTCCCATTATATGAAGAAACTTCACTTTACCGTGACTACACAGATGTTCGAAATACCACTTGAGAGATTGAAATTCAGCACAGTTAGTATTTTCTTTTACTACGTCTTCAGGCAGAGAGAGAATTAAACAAGAGCAGGGAATAGTTTTATACATAAGCAAACCAGAGGTGTGGACTCACTAAGCAATTCTTCTTTGGAAATCAAGCGGTCTCCCGACCTGACCTGACAAGACCTGGGGTGGTGATATCCTTTAATCCGTCTTGACACGTTGACCAGACGATCGAGAATCACATGTTCAAGTAGAGATGTCATTAGGAAACGCTGCCTCACCCGTGACAGGTATGCACTTAATGAAGAAGTGAGGAAACACTGCAGAAGTCTTGAAAGCCTGGGACCATGTTCAAGAATGTGTTGAAGGAATTCGTGGAATCCATTATCTGTAAAAGCTTCACTTCACCCTGAAGAGACAAATACACGAGAATCCACTGGAGAGAGCGAAATCAAGCACATTTAGTACTTTCGTTTATTACATCATCAGACAGAGACGAAACTGAAGAAGAGTAAGGGATAAATTTATAACCAGGAAAACCAGAGGCATGGCCTCCCCAACCAATTCTTCTTTGGAAATAAGGCGTTCTCCCGACATGACTTGACAAGTTCTGGGGCAGTCAGTGAGATCCACTAATTTGCCCTGACACGTTGACAAGATCAAGTACCCGGTATTCCATGAAATATGTCATCAGGAAATGCCGCCTCCCCCTTACTTGGTATGCACTTAATGAAAACGAGAGGAAACACTGCAGAAGTCCTTAAAGCCAGGTTCCATGTTCAGGAAAATGATGGAGTACGTGAAGTCCATTATCTGCAAAATCTTCACTTCACCATGAAGAGACAAATGCATGACACACCACTGGCGAGAGTGAAATTAAGCACAGTTAGTACTCTCGGTTATTTCATCTCCAGACAGAGAGAAAATTGAAAAGGGGTACCGGATGCTTATATACCCAGGCAAACTATAGGCGTTGCCTCACCAGGCAACTCTACTTAGTATATCAGGCGTTCTCCCGATTTCAGTTGTTAATGCAGGGGGCGGTGAGATCTACTAATTCGCCCTGACAGTTTGACTACACGATGGAGTACTACGTGTTCCAGTAGAGATGTTATCAGGAAACGCCAGAATTCCCTTGCTTGGTATCCACTTAATGAAGGCGAGAAGAAACATTGTTTAGTTCTCGAAGTCCAGGGTCCTAGTTCTGGAAAGTGTTGAAGGGGCACGTGGAATCCATTATCTATAGAACCTTCACTTCACCTTGAAGACACAAATGCATGACATACCACTGGAGAGAGTGAAATTAAGCACGGTTAGTACTTTCGTTTATTACATCTTGAGACAGAAAAAATTGAACAAGGTTAGGGAATGGTTTTATATGCAGGCAAACCAGAGGAGTGGCCTTCTCAGGCAATATTTTTTATGTAATCAGGCGGTCTCCCGATCTGATCTGACAAGACCGAGGCCGGAGATATCCACTAAGGCACCCTGACACGTTGACAAGAATATCGTGTATAGCGTATTCCCTTAGAGATGTAATCAGGAAAAGCCGCCTCTCCCTTGCTTGGTATGCACTTAATGATGACGGGAGGATACGCTGCAGAAGTCTATAAGAACAGAAACTAATTTTAGGAAAGTGCTGAAGGGATAGGTAGAGTCCATTATTTGCAGAAAATTCGCTTGAACCTAAAGGGAAAAATGCAGGACACACCACTGGAGAAAGAGAAATTTAGCACAATTAGTACTTTCATTTATAACTTCTTTAGACAGAGAGAGAATTGAATAAGAGTAGTGGATGCTTTTATACCCAGGCAAACCTGACGTGTGGCCTCCCCAGGCAATTCCTGCTTGGAAATCTGGCGGTCTCCTGACCTGACACGACAAAGCCGGGCGCGGTGAGATCCACTAATCCGCCCTGACACGTTGACAACACGATCGAGTACAATGTATTCAAGTAGAGACGTCATTAAGAAATTCCGCCTCTTCCTCTCTTGGTGTCCACTTAATGAAGACGAGAGGAAACAGTGAGGAAGTTTTGAATGCCATGGTCAAAATTCAGGAAAGTGCTGAAGGGTCATGTGGAGTCCATTTTCTGGAATACTTTCACTTCACCTTAAAGAGACAAATAAACCAGAGACCACTGGAGCTAGGGAAATTAAGCATGGTCATTCCTTTCGTTTAGTACATCTTCAGGTATAGACAGGCATAGAAAGAACTGAGCCAGGGTAGGGGATGGTTTTTATACCCATGCAAACCAGAGGCATGGCCTTCACAGGCAATCATTCTCAAGAAATCAGGAGGTCTCACAAATCTGACCTGACAAAACTAAGGGAGAGAGAGAGAGAGAGAGAGAGAGAGAGAGAGAGAGAGAGAGAGAGAGAGAGAGAGAGAGAGAGAGAGAAGCAGAAAAACCCAAAGAAAGGGAGTTAAGAGAGCAAAGGTATATGCCACGTCCTGCCAGATGCCCTGGAGAAGCCGAGGACCAAGACACATACTTTACCAGAATTTCTGAGGGAGGAGTACCAGAGGTGAGTCACATAGGAGAGATCACTTGAGGGCTTAGCGCTGCGAAATGGGCACTGGTGGTCGGAAAGAAGAGAATGGGAACAGTATTGAAGAAAGTGGGAGCTGAAGTGAGTTTCATGAGTGTGGAGACAGGAGAAGACGAGAGAGAGCAATGAGGCGATGGTTAGTGAGGCTAGAGCGGCCTTCTTTCTGAGGGAGGGGGCAACACAAAAGCTTGCTTCCAAGAGGAAGGAAAAAGGTCTGTGCTTTTTTGACAAAAAGATGAAAAGGAGGATCGGAGTGAGCTCACAGGCACACTCCTGTAAAGAGGACAGAGAGAGAGGAGCCTGTGGTGGTTACAGTGGTTGAGAATATTCTTTGTACGGAGGTTCTTCACATGTCTATTGACGAGAAGCAGAGAGAGAGACCTGATTTGCCTCTCCTGACGTAAGGGGTTTCGTTTCCCCCTATTAATAAATCGGTGACCTGCTGAAAAATGCTCACTGTATCGTTCCGGGTTCCACGTCGACAGACAAGAGAGAATATCCAGAACGGATCTTCGGAGATTAACACGAGCCAATCGTCGAACATGTCAGCCGACGTGATATTAAGAAAGCGAAAAAATCAAATTAGTTGGAATTATTTTCCTTAAATTCATCACCATAAATGAAGTGAATTAAAATGAAAAATGCTTAAGAAATGCCTCCAAATTTTACGTATAAGAAGGACAGGTCTAAGAAGATGAACAAGAAGATTTATATGAATAATGACAGTAATAATAATAATAACAATGATAATAATAATAATAAGATTAATAATAATAATAATAATAATAATAATAATAATAATAATAGTAATAATAATAATAATAATTATCGTTGTAAGTTAATCCAGTAGCATATTATGGCATAGTCAATAAACCGCAGCAGGGCAACCCTGTAGCTTATCACGGTACAGTTCCTATACTGTTGTAAGTTACTCATGTACGTAGTCTCTCACGGTACAGTCCCTGTACCGCTGTATGATAAGTCTATAGCTTATGAAGGCCCAGTCAACACCATTTCAGTTGGGGTGCATGCAGAATTATGGGTTCGATTCCAGTCCCATTGATTTTATCCAACTGCTCATTCCGGTACCATGTAAACTGCAGGTGCTTTGAGGTGCAGCATACATTCACCGTATCCTCCCACTCAGGGTATCGTAGGGAACAGTATACAGTCAGCTTATCCTCTAAGTCAGGGTACCGTAGTGTACAGTACAGAGTCAACGTATCCTCATAGTCAGGGTACAGAAGGGTAAAGTAAAGAGTCAGCGCACCGTCCGAGGCAGGGTGAGGCAGGGTACCACAGGAGAGGGTGTATAGCCAACATATCGTCCCTGTCATGGCACCGTAGGGTACAAGATACAGTCACGGTACCGCTCTCGTCTGGAGGAAGTTTTCAGCACATTCTGTATGGCTTCAGGACCAATGCATCAGCCGGTGAACAACCCGCTGGCCTAGCACGTCGAACAACACTCAAATACTGTTTTCAACTCTTTACCCAAATAACCATATCGTAAACACCTTCCCTTCCTCCCACCATGCTCCTTCCAACACACCCTGACCTCTCTTCTGCAACGTCTCTGGAAGAGGCGAGTCTCCTTAACCCTCCACACTTCCAAAATACTCGACCATTATCCAGGCAGTCACCTTTATCTTCGGTTCAACCCCTCCAATCTTCCCCAGATCCCAGACCTCAGGTTTTATGTCTGTAATGTTTGTCGTCTCGCTGACACCTCGGTTCCAGGAAACCTCCAGCTCTGGACGTCATGTTTCTTCTAGATTTTCAGAAAATGCTCCCCAACATTCGGCCCAAGTTCTTCGTCATCTTTTATTTTTTCCACACCCTCAATGTCCAGTGTTACTCTTCTCACTTCCTGGAAACTTGTTGACATCCAGGTTACACTTTATATGGGTCACCCTTTATATCTGTCTGTCCCACAGTAGGCTAAAGTTAGGGAAGCTATCGTACATAAACAACTTCTCCATCACCTAGGAAAAAAGAGATACGTAAACTAGCACAAGACATACGGTTAGGGTTCCATCGTGACCAGTCTATCGCAATTGTCATACCTTTCCAGACTACGAACTATGGTCCCGTTCTTTGGAGTTAATACATATCATTTCCTTTAATTGCTCTGGGAACTCTCAATGTCTTTGGAAAAGTATAACATAAGGCTCTTCTCTTCATGTATCCATATTCTTTTAAGTTTAGATTGCCTTTTCCTTCTGTCAGTTAAAGCATTCCAGGCAAGGGCATACAAATCACTCTCTGACTAGTTTCCCGGCGGTGTTCCGATCTCAGCCTTAACACATTCACACTTAGGTTAGTCTAAACTCACAGCTAATTATCGATGCTTCTTCAACTCCATCACTAACCATCACACTTAACCACTATTAAAATTTGCGATAGACCTCATCTTCAGCAGCATTGCGTGTACACTCTATGCACACATCTCCATTCTAAGACCGATAATGAATCAGAATCGTATTTGGAATCAACCAAGATGGCACGTCCTGTACTTTTAAGAATGTCTCAAAAAATATTTTCCTCCATCTTCGTGCCTCTCCCTCCATCTCTCTCTCTCTCTCTCTCTATCTCTCTCTCTCTCTCTCTCTCTCTCTCTCTCTTAATCTATCTCTCTGTTCTTTCCCTTAACTTAAATCACGCTCGTGCTGACATGCAACACCGTTACCTCGCTGGAGGGACGGCGTCCTAATCTTCTTCAGATCTTCTTGACAAAATCCAGCCCAAGTCTTCGCGCCTAATCAAGCAGCCAGCTCCCACATCCAGCCCTCACGCCCCTCGTGTTCGTCGTCGTCCTGTGTCCTCCTGCGTTTCCCCCGTTCTGTCGCTCCTCTCACGACCCGAGGAGACAGTCGCCCCGCTGGTTCCTCACCTTCTGCGTCCAGACGCTCTAACTGGAACTCCCAAGTCCATGTCACCAGTACAGTGTTGACGCCTCATGAATACTCTGTCTCTGTCTGTCTGTCTGTCTGTCTGTCTGTCTCTCTCTCTTTCTCTCTCTCTCTCTCTCTCTAAGAGCTTCTGACCCCCGCACCTCCTGTTTTTGGAGCTTCCTCCATGTACATGGTTTATCTCCCACGCACAACCTTCAGCTTGGGAAGCGTACAGTATACAAACATCTCCCGTCGTCTCATCTCCAACGAACTGTTGGACAAACCTTCCTCGTACACAGGGATTCAGTGACGTCACGCTATCACTGTGTGTGTGTGTGTGTGTGTGTGTGTGTGTGTGTGCGTGTGTGTGTGTGTGTATGTCTTCAATATCTCGTATATCTATCCCCCGGGCTATCTGTTAGCAGGACAGAAATATCTGAGGATTAATGTCATTGTAAAGTGAGCGATGTCTGTGACTTCTAGATAAGTGGAGAGTTTCTAGTCATCTTCATCTTGAAGGGTTTCATTAGCAAGATCTGAGAAGATGAGTGGATGAACTGTCTTAAGATAGATTTTGAGAGTGACTCAGTGTCTTTTTTTACTTCACAATACGTTGCAAGAGAGAGAGAGAGAGAGAGAGAGAGAGAGAGAGAGAGAGAGAGAGACGGAGAGAGGGAGAGAGTGAGGCGCGTTAGATCTCTACATTTCTAGGTTATTATCACTTAACAGATATCATAACAGCACCGAAGAATAATTCTAAACTCCCGAGTTCATTCCATAAGCGTCAACAACCATCTCTTTCTTAGTTTACATATGTTTATATTAAAAAAAATAAAGTACTGACCCTTTCGTAATGACCTCGATGACAATATGGACCTACGATCCCGCTCAAACACTCTATTTACTTTTTGATATGAATCATTTCATTACAAATCTAATCGGTCTAATGGGACCTAGAGAACTTGTGCACTTACTGTTGAAACGTTGATAGACGCAACACAGATATAATAACGTGCTATTGCTTCACCATGAAGCCGGTGACACACACACTGAGGATGTGGAAATGTTTCGACGAACCTGTCGCCTCCCGCTGTTACATACATCCAGCACCATAACTGCGGTACTCTCAGAATCTAAACATTCTTTACAGAATCCTCTCTCGCTGGATCTTGTCTTAGCGCGTTCAGGACGCCCGAGCCAAACCGCGTCATTAGAGTCGAAGTCTTTTTCTATTGACGGCGTTTCGCCTCGTATTCCCGAGGCGTCGTCAGCCGTGCAAGGAACAAACACAGAGACCTTCCAGGACCACGACTTTAATTCCATGACGCCGCTGCAGGCTGGTGCAGGACCAGCGTAATATATCACAATACATACATGTGTACTTTAGTGTTTAGTGTCCACTTTGTTATATGATTTCGCAAGCGACAACGTACGTTCTCTGTAGTCATATTACACTACCATTACGATCGTGTTACCACTGCTTTTACGAACACAGCATAACTATTACTGCTTAAAGAATATACACATTACCGCCACACAGGCCATCACACACCACTACACACGACCTAACCACTACATAAGGTACAAAGGCCCCTACACACGATCCTCTGTTGTACAGTGGTCAGCCTTGCGAACCGCGATAATCGTGCGGGCCCGGGTTCGAGTACCGGATAGGGCGTCAGACTCACAGCCGACCCAAGCTGTTCTCCCCTCCCCTCTTGGATTCGTCAGACGAATAAACGCTGACGGAGGATGCGAAGTGTTTAAGTGTGTATATATATACATAAGATTATAATACATGGTGTATATAAAACGTTAAGAGACGGAGCAATAAAGAGCGTAAACCCAAACCACATAAGACACAAAGAACACAGTAATTCGAAACAGAAATCACCCCAAGAGTGCACATAACTCCACACCTTTATACACTGCCACTAAAGAAAGGCATTGTACTTCTGTATACCAGCACTACGAACGAATACACACACACACACACACACACCTCCGTGGTGCAGTGCTTAGTGTTGTACCTCCCCCCCCCACCCCCCCACCCCCCCACGGGGCTTAGATAGTCGGCCACGTCCCCCGGTCCGTCCCAAAGATCTGGGTGAGAAGAGAAGTGAAAGTTTTGTCTGCGCTGAGCGAGGGATGTGTCGCGTCTTGCACTGTGACCTGCAGTGGCATTCGTGTCTTGCACTTCGACTTGCAATGGCATTTATGGCTTACACTGTGGCCTCCAGTAGCATTTGCGTCGTACATGACCTGTGATGGCATTTGTGTCTTACTGTGACCTGTACTGGCATTTATCACAGCTCTCTTGTACATGACTGCATTACGGGCTTGACTTGTGAACCTAGTTTTATCGTGTCTCGTACCGGTTTCTAGTAACTAACGTTATGCTGTAGCTCGTAGTGGTTTCTAGTAACTAATATTTACTGTGTCTTGTGGTGGTTTCTAGGAACTAACGTTTATGGTGTGTCTCGAAGTGGTTTCTTGCAAATAACGTTCACTGTATCTCGTGTTGGTTTCTAGCAATTAGCATTATGCTGTAGCTCGTCGTGGTTTCTTGCAGCTAAAGATGTAATGTAACTTTACTCCTTGCAGCTAAAGCTCTGTTTTGCACCTCTTGTTTCAACGGAACTTGTGGGTTTTTGCAACTGGAGATTGACTGAAATTTTTAATGGTTTCTTGCACTTGAAATTCTATTGCAATTTTTGTTGGTGTCTTGCAGTTGACTCTGTATTGTTAAAATTTGTCAGATCCTGCAGGTTGAGAGAAGTTCATTGGTTTCTTGCAGCCAGATGTGTATTGTATCTTTGCAGTGGCTTCATGCAACTAAACTTGTATTCCTCAAAGGACTTTCTTCACGTTCGTCCTCCGGGGACCTGATGATGCCTCGGTGCTGCCTGGGGACCTCTGGTGGTGAGGGGGAACTCATCGCGTGTGTCAGCGAGAGTGTCCGTGTTGACGTTATTTGTCGGTAGGGAGGAAGCTCTACACTCGTGGGACCCCAATCTCTCTCTCTCTCTTTATCTCGTATTTTTTTTCTTTCTTTCTTTTTTTACGCTGGAGGCTCCAGTCACGGATGAAAGTCCACATCAAGGCCGGGCCTTGATTGAAATAGAGAGAGAGAGGATTATGAGAGGGAAGAAAGAAGAAACAAGGGAAAGTATTTACGAATGTCTGACGTGGTCCTCTCTTTCGACTGTCTTCACGTTGCCACTTGGCTTCTTTCATTCCTCAGACACTAATTTGTTACAAATATGTTTTCGATCATTTTCCTTCCCTTCCTCTTCGCTTTTATCTTGCTCTGATCTATTCCTGTGTGCTTAAAAGTCTCAAAGGGCTGCTTCATATTAACTTCGTCGATTCCCTCCTCAAGAGTATTAGAAGTTGTGTCCATGCCCTTCTTGGCCATCTGTCTTCTACAGTAAATGAAATTAATCCTGGTCCTGTTACCCTCGTAACTTAGGTGCCGTACATGTCACTTCTTTTCGTTGTGGTCTCTCGAGCATTTATGTGTTCCCTGAAGTAGGGAGACCAAAGTAGTGACGTGTAATTCTAACTTGCGTCTAACGTTTGACGTCAATGTTTTCACAGATATCCTTGCCTGAACCTAATGGCGATTCTGACCTCAGCTGGTTTGCCTCCTGCACAACTCTTCTGATATCTATTTCTGTAGACAGGTTTAGTGTTATTCTAACCCTTACGTATCCCTCGTAAACGAACTCTTTTTCACTACTACCTGCAAGGTGCTAGTCATGATCTGGTCTCATTGTTTACATCTTCATCACCTTACACTTAGTAAGGGTGAATTTCACTCGTCCATCCCAAGACTCTTGCTTTTGCAATAGACCCACCTCTCTGTTTCCATTCGTCCCCTCAACATTCGTCGACGTTTTTGCTAATCTTTCTTCTGCTTAATACCACCTAGCTCGTACCTCTCTTATTACCTTAGTTCTCTTAGAATTCCAGTCGTGTTAATAAAGGTACCTTTAGTTTTTCCCACATCTCTAGCTGCATGCACCGCTCTCTTTCAAGGTAGCTTCTTATGCTAATTGCAAAACCAACATGTCTATTGCATATTTACTGCTCAAACTTTCTCTCTCAGCTACCATTCTATTCGTCAGTTCCACCCCCCTCTGTAAATGTCGCTGGATCATTAGAATTCGCGCCAAGAGTCCTCGTCATCCAGTCGTCCTGAAACTCAGCGTCTTTAACGTGTATCACAAAACCGTGGCTGGAATCCTACCATAAAGATAGCTGGGGAAGTCGAATCCTTCACCTTCTCCTTTCTTCACGGCCCACAGCAGCTCATCACCCACTCGACACACACTGCTCCAGACTGTGGCTCTCCCTCTCCCCAACACCATAGATACGCTCCTCATCTTTTACTCAACTAACTACGTAATTTCACCCCCAACTGGCTCAGATGATTACACTCTTGTAGACGCCTCATTTCTCACCTCACTTCCTCCTCCTCCAGATTCACCGTTTAAGTGCTCGCCAAGGCGTTTCAGTGGTAGTTATTTTCGTATCCGCTGGGAAAGATTGCTGCCTGTCTTTCCTTGGCCGATGCCTCTGTCTGGGATGACCGTATAAAGGATGTTATTGATTTGGGGGTGGCATATATATATATATATATATATATATATATATATATATATATATATATATATATATGAAGGTAAAATCGCACTTCAGTAGGAGTGTGGTATCGTTTCCTATACATGCTGACTAAGTCACATATAACATAGTTGAGCTCCTACCAATTGCTGATAATAGGATCTTAATTTCGTCCCCAGGCAACTTTAAAGCCCATCCAATTATTAATCACCTAGCTAAAATAAATCAAAATAGATTTCTTTTTCTTGCCCATATGGCACTCACCTATCCAGGTCTAGCCCCCCCCCCCCCCCCCCTCCCCCCCCACC
>JAYMFT010214980.1:0-11449 GCA_038088735.1 Panulirus argus
GTGGTGGATCAATGGAATGAACTGAAAGACGGTGTGGTAAATGTGGACAGCGTACAGAAATTAAAAAAAAGTTCTACGACAGTAGAAAAAGTTCAAAAAAGGGACCCTACGAGTGTAAAACTCGCTCCCTTTGCAGTACAAATAGGTAATTAAGCACAGACAAACAAACACATACACAATAAAAGAATCCTTGAAAAAAAAAAGTGCCCTGTTGAAAACGGACTTACGTGGTGTAGTGGTTAGCATCGCTTACTATGATTCACACATGGGCCCGCCTGGGCTCGAGTCCTGGGCGCAGAAGTCGGCCCACACCCTACCCAGCTGTTTATCCTCCCCTCGAGGCTGGTCAAGATAGGCTAGGGTGTACGTATGTTTGTATACATATAAGAGATTAAGGAGACAGTACATATATACAAGGTTAAGAGACGGGGCAACACGAGTGTAAAACTCTCTCTCCTAAGAAAAATAGCAATCACACACACACACACCCAGTAGCAGACAAGGGGTAATAATTACCAATATCAAAATAGAATAAACTACTGAATTTACAACATAACGAGATGGGGTTCTGTAAGTAACGAACTTGCCCTGTTTCGTGGAAAATGATTTGGTTAATTTCCAGTCTTTAATACTACAATAAACGTAATGATGGTAAAATATTTGAAACGATTGCGAAGCGAAAGATCGAAGAAGGAATTCACATTTCGTGTTACGGAAAACTAGATGGATAGACAAAAATAAATCTGATAACAGAGAAAATTGGAGATGAAAAAAGATTATATATATATATATATATATAGCGCAAGTGAACATTGGAAAAATAAAAGAAACGGAGGAAGATAAAAGAGGGAAGGAAATCAATAGCTGAAATAGGAACAGAGTGGGTGAGGGTGGAACCCACCACGTTAATTCAGAGCCGCTCGCCACTATTGTATGGCATAGACCCCCCTCCCCACTCCCTCTCTCTCTCTCTCTGTCAGTCGCCGAGCCACAGTCTGGCGTCATCACCTCCCAGCGCGCTCCCTCCTCTCGTATGCTGCTGGTTATTGTACACATACATGAATATTGATGCATGATACAGGGCCTGGTAGCGGCGATTGTTGCTACTCTCGTATCCCAAGTGGATTTGCCTCAAGTGGCAGTGTGTGTGTGTGTGTGTGTGACTGGAATTTATTCTGGAGCGAGGGGTCCGTGGGGGCAGGATATCTTCCATCAAACAGGTACTACCTACGTCTGTAGGTTTTATAACTCACGAACTCACTGTGACTCAAAGAGGACTTTGGCCTTAACTCGTACTCTCTACAAACGGATCATCCATACGCTTGAAATTTCATCCCACGGAGGTGACTGGTGACGTTGAAAATAACATGTATTGTGTTTACACTTGAGAGTGACCAGGAAGAGGATATGTATGCTCCGTGTACCATCGAGCCGTATAGTATATCATCATGTTGTTAATCACAGTCTTTTTTATAGAATGACGATGAAATAATAATCTGTCGGTAGTAATCACTTAAAGTAGAGCTGATGCAAGCTTAGATTTCATGCTGTTTCATCATTCACCGACGAGTGTATAGAATATTTTTTTTTTTTTTTTTTTTTAAGTTTTGGCTTCACCAGCGGTGTTACTGACACTCGCCTACCTCTTGGTACGCCCAGTAGGGTTCGGTTGCTGTATCCTCCTCGGACATCCTGTACCTACCGGTACATGACGCGCTTCTCACAGGCAAGGAATAATTTACGTCGTTAGGTGAGTAAGTCGGTGACGGTGAGAGATGTCATGAGTAAGTCTGTGAGGGTGAAAGAAGTCAGTATGAGAGAGGAAGCCAGTGTGACGTCAGTGAGGGTGAAAGAAGTCAGTATGGGAGAGGAAGTCAGTGAGGGTGAAAGAACTCAGCATGAGAGAGGAAGTCAGTGAGGGTGAAAGAAGTCAGTATGAGAGAGTAAGTCAGTGTGACGTCAGTGAGGGTGAAAGAAGTCAGTATGAGAAAGGAAGCCAGTGTGACGTCAGTGAGGGCGAAAGAAGTCAGTATGGGAGAGGAAGTCGGTATGAGAGGGGGAAGTCAGCGCGACTTGGTGAGGAAGTCGTACAGGAAGACGAGGCTTTGGAGGTGTGCACGGGCCAGGGTGCGGCTGGCTGGGCAGCGACTCACCCGCCAGTTGGCTGCCTCTGTCCCCGCGTCCCTCTCCTCCGCCTCCATCTCCCGCATCTTCTGCCGCCGCACCTCGCTGATCACCCCCAGCACGTACTCGAAGGTCAGGTTGACCATGACGAGGAGCAGCACGACGACGAAGGTGACGTGGAACACGGGGCCCCACACGGGGTCGCACCTCGCCAGCTCTTCGCTATCCAGTTCGCCTGCGGTCTGGAAGTTGAATATTTCCAGGAAGGCCATCGTCTTCCCGCTGAAGTCCAGCATGCACTTGCCGAAGGTGACGTGGCCGATCACGGCGAACACGAGGCTCAGCGCGAGGAAGAAGCAGACGAAGGTGAAGGTGTACCTGCAGGCCCGCCTCACGCCCACGATGTTGAGCGTGGCCCTGCGGGAGACGTAGTTCTCGTACAGGCAGAACTGGAAGAGGGTCACCAGCACGAGGAGGGTGGCTGCGTCCCTGGCGCGGCCTTCGTGACTGAACACCGCGTCGTTGAGAGGGAGGCGTCCCCCGTGCTGCACCAGGTACTCCGCCCGCGCCTCCGGCCAACTCAGCCTCGACCGTGTCTCCGGCGAAGCTTGACGGTAGGCATCGTCCAGCATCCCCTCGAACTGTGCCGCAGCCTCCACGTGGTAGAACACGCGACAGATGCACAGGCCGATCGCCGCTGCGCAGAGGAACAATCTGAGAGCGTGTTGGCCGTACGAGGAGCGACTGGTCCTGGCCAGCCGGACGATGCAACAGGCCAGGAGGCAAACCAAGAGGCCGGTCAGGAGTGGCAGCAACACCGTCTTCAAGTCGTCGACGAACCCGTGGTAATTGCCGCGGCTGAAGGCTCCTCGGAGGTGATAGGTTCTAATCCTGACCACCGGCCACCACCTCTTTAAGTCGAGCCTCTCAAAGGCAACGGTCACCCTGACGTACATTTCACTAACCTCGTCGTAAACGCTGAAGTCGTACTGAATCAGGCGAGCAGTCTCGTCCACGTAATAGCCCAATAACTTCTCGCCGATTCTGGAGAGGCACATCTCTTCGTAATGGCCCCAAGTTTCCCTGACGAGGTCCGGCTTGGGTATGTCGAGTGTGTATCCGCTGGGAGGGTAGTGGCAGTTGAAGCAAGCTCGTGTGGGGAGCGGGCCCACCCCTGCGTCCAGTGTGTGGTTGAATGCCACACTCCCGGGCCGTGGCAGACCCACACAGTGGATGCCCTCCACGTCTGGCCTGGGCCAAACCTTCGTTTGGTCCGTCTGCAAGTTGACGTCACTCTCGAAGTCCAGTCTCCTGGCGCAGGGCTTCCTGTTGAGCGGGTAGAGGCAGGAGCCAGGCTTGGCGAACAGAACCCTGACCCTGGGTAGCCCCACCATGTTGGCCAGCCCGAGCCCCGGGTGCCTCACCCACTAGTAGAAGAGCCGCTCGTGCTGGTAGAGCGCCACGTCTTCCAGCGACCAGTGCTTGACCACGTCGTCTTCCAGGAGGTCCTCGGCGTAGGTTTGGTGGGCGGCAGAGTAGAGCTGACTCTGGGTCCAGCTGCTGCCCAGCAAGACGAGGTCCAGATAGAGCAAGGCCACGATGAGTCCCGCGACGCCCACACATACAGCGTGTCGGTGCATCACCACCCGCCATGTCCCCGCGGGACGCCCCAGCAGTCCGTCTTCAGAGATCTCGCTCTGGTAACGCATCGTTCGGGACTAAAAGCAAATTTTCAACCAACTTCCCTTCAGGTCTGAAATATGTATGGGTCGGCTGAGGAATGTTTGGAATACTTGGGCGTATTGTGCCTTCACTCCGCCCTCTGCCCTGCCAGGCCTCTGACCTGACACTCATGGGTCAGGTCAAAAGCCATCTTTCACTCTAAACCTCAACAGCACTGGCTTTTAGTGACCTTTGACCTAGTCGTTTACAGGTCGTGTCTTAGAGGCCGCCCTCACGGCAGACCCTATACATGGTGGACGCCCTCCACCTCTTGTCTGGACTCCTCCCTCCTCGACACCTCTGGCTTGGAACGTGACACTTCCTGGTCCGGTCGAAGCGTAGTGTTGTTGAGGGTCTATTGAGATGGAGACGAGTGGCGGTCACCTACCGGGTCATTATGGCCTTTGACCTGACCTGTGAAAGTCACTTTTCGTCATCACACTTTCCCTCACCTTTCCTCAAGAACTCTCACCTCTTCCTGTAGACACTTCTTCACTCTCTCCGTGACACGGTCTCTCTCTCACCTCTCTCCCAGCACGCTTTTCCTCACTCTCACTCAACACGGTCTTTCTCATCTCTCTCTCTCTCACTCGACGTTCTTCATCCCGCCTCAGTATATTCCCTTACATTCCCCCAAACACACTAACTCTGTTCTCCTTATTACGCTTCCCCTCCCCTCTCTCTTTTCACCCATCACAATTTCCTCTCCCCCCACCTCTTACTCAACAATCTCTCTCTTTCACCTTTGCCTTAACACACTCATCTTTTTCTCACCACATTCCCCTCTCACTTTCCCCCTCAACACAGTAACCCTCTTCCCACTATTCTCTCTCCCCTCTCCCCGGGCACACTACCCAGCACCCTCTCTCAACACACACTCCCACCATACCCTGCCCAACTCCTCTCCCCAGATATTATACTTTCCAGATTATTACCCCTTTAAGGAGGACACCCAGTGAGACCCCCCAGATAATTTTTCTTCACAGAAGACTTCCTCCAGAGAGAACACCCCAAAATAGGAACCCAAAAGAGGCAAAAAAAAAAAAAATGAAGGGACTGCTGACTCGCGTGATAACGGATACATTCACCAAGTTCCCATGTCGAGGGTTCGAACCCAAATTTTTTTCTTTTTTCATTTTTACGTTCGATGTAATCAAGATAAGAAAAGCGAATTCCAAAGAAGTACCCATCACGGGTAGGGTACGCACAGTCACGTCCAACAGTAGCTTCTTACGACTCAGCGAAGCCATAAACAAAAATTTTTGAGCCGTAAACACAATTTAATCCGAGGTTTATGTAAGACGTGATTTTCCTCTTTCTTTTCAAGTTATTTCAGTTTATGCTAATTTCGTCTCTTAAGTTTAGATATTTTCATGTATCTTTTAAAGAAAATATTGTATCTGTTTTTTTGTATTTGATGATTAATGTGGCTTTTTGATTTTATATTTCTTTATGACGGAATTTTACGTCCATTCTTGAGATAAGTTCAAACGTTGGTGTCATTTTTTTTCCGTCGTTCTGCTCTCTCTCTCTCTCTCTCTCTCTCTCACACACACGTGGCATTGCTCACAGTCTCACAATCGGTACCACACTTTATGCATTGCACTATATACTCCTTTTCTTTCAGATACTGCCTTTTCAATTCATCTGATTTCTCTACTATTTTTCTTATCACTAAATATTCACTTCAATCCTGTTTAGGTTATATATATATATATATATATATATATATATATATATATATATATTCCTACAATTAGATAAAATGAACAAAAGGTATTCTTAATTACCTTAACCGGACCTGATTCTTTATGGAGCTGCAACTGGCCGCCTCTCCCACGCTATCCGTCCTGTTCATTATATCCCACAGGTTCCGGCATTACTAATACAGTTTGATTTTAATTAATCCACTAATGCCGGCTAATGGTTCGAATCTGCATGAGCCTTTCTCCCGTACCTGTGAAAATGAAATGAATTAGTTATGAATTCTTGTCTTCGCTGAATTATTCATCTGTTCGGGGTTACTTCCACACACACACACACACACACATACACACACACGCCATAGTGGTCTCTAAGGGTGTAAAATGGCCCACTTATTCCACGGAAAATGGTGAGCGTTTATTTAGAACTATATATATTTTCGTCAGAAACGACGAACACGGGAAAAAGTTTGAGGCATATTTTTTTTTTTTTTCGTTTTTGGTATTTTTCAGTGACGAAATCGGAGGCTACGTTACTTTGGTGTGGGCTGTCATTTGTATTTTCAATATGTAGTGTTAAACTATAGGAATAAGAAGCAACACACCATCTGTTTTATTATTATTATTATTATTATTATTATTATTATGGAAATGTTTGACGACTTAAGTGTGTTAAGGACCCAAGTGAGTTGAGACACCAGTACATGACAACCTAATAAACCCTTAGCTACCCAAGTGTTCTTATGACAAAAGCGTTTCATAAATGAGATAAAAAAAAAAAGATAGATTTCCGATGTCCTCCTGCACGAGGAATCATGCAACTTGTGCCTTTCTGCATGAAGAATTATGCAACTGGTGTCTTCGCGAACGAGGAATTAAGGAAACTTGTGCTTTCCTGCACGAGGAATTAAGCAAATGGTGCCTTCATGTAAGAGGAATTAAGAAACTTGCGTCTTTCTGCATGAAGAATTAAGCAAGTTGTGGGTGCCTTCGAGCACAGAGCTTTTGGCAACTGGTGCCTTCGTGCACGAGGAATTCAGCATATGGGTTACCGATACGTTTGATAACGAATGTTTCGAGAAGACATATAAAAAAGAATAGAAATATATCTGACGCGCGTAAAACCGTTGGTAAAAACAACTGCTGGCTGCGTTTGCTTAGTTGTTGTTGACCTTACTTACCTTCGTTGCTCTGGGCGTCTTTACGTACTGTAATCATTTCTCGTTTCATTAGAACTATAGAATCGTGATATTTGGCAGTTCATGGGCAATAGCTGTACCTCGGAACACTATGCAGATTTCACTGATTTACGGAGATTACGATAGGGATGTGTTGTAAATACAGTGACTTTTTATATCAAATTTAGGCGAGATTTAAATTCTCGTAGATGATTGCTAATTGTCCTTACTGTATCCACGTGGAATAAACATGTATATACATACCTCTGGTTTATCTTGCCACTCTCCTCCGCTATTGCTGCTGCCACTGCTGTTATTTATGCTACTTCTGCTCCTGTTACTTCTTTTTTTTTTGCCGTTGGCAGTGTAGTTGTTGTTGCTATAGTGTTGCTGCCTGAATCCATGTTAAGTACGTACAGTGAGGTGTTGTACATTCGTGCATACGGATGCCATAAACGATTTGGTTGACCTGGGATGTCCGCGGAGGCATTGCTGTACTGCAGACGAGATGGGTTCTGTCTCCCACTGAGTGCTCGTCTTTCTCATCTCCAGCCTCCCGCGCAGACCTATGTTAACCTTCAACCTCAACACTCTCCCTTTACAGTCAGATGTCTACATTCTCTTTCCTTTAAATGGCGCTATTATTTCATTTCATTCATCTTTATATTCTCTTCTCCTCCGGTACATATTTTTCTTCTCTTCTTTATAGATATTAATACTTTCCTCGTTCCTCTCGCGCAGCCTAGCCTCTCGCACACACACACACACATACGTCCTCTGCCAACACACAGGATGATTCCTCAGCAAACGTATCGGGCGACTGTGTGTGTCACCCACGACAGTTGAACGTGAGAGGGATATATGGCTGTCAAAATAAAAAAAAAAAAAAAAAACACGGGGGTGTGATGCAGAATCCACCACTTACCTCTGATTGAGGACAAATACGACCCGGTACGGAAGGACATCCTATCCCCAACAAACATGACGGAGCGCACACACACACACACACACACACACACACACCTCCTCTCGTTGGAGTTTGGAAGCATCATCCCCAATTCTGTGAGGCCTCGTGTCTCGACAGATCACGTAAAAAAAAAACTCTCTTAAAGCCGCATCCAAGAGCGACCCATGCCGTTGGTGTGTGCATTATGGTGCATTAGGAGGAAGGAAAATAATGGCAGAGGGAAGAATGAGGGGTAGAGGTGAGGAAAAGGGGCTAAAATGTCAGTTCCACATCCTAGTTTTCATAAACTGGTAACTTGTCTTGTAAATGAAATAATTTACAACTTGCTCTGAATGTCAGTTCCACATCCTAGTTTTCATAAACTGGTAGCTTGTCTTGTAAATGAAATAATTTACAACTTGCTATGAATGTCAGTTCCACATCCTAGTTTCCATAAACTGGTAGCTTGTCTTGTAAATGAAATAATTTACAACTTGTTATGAATGTCAGTTCCACATCCTAGTTTCCATAAACTGGTAGCTTGTCTTGTAAATGAAATAATTTAGAACTTGCTATGAATGTCAGTTCCACATCCTAGTTTTCAGAAACTGGTAGCTTGTCTTGTAAGTGAAATAATTTACAACTTGCTATGAAAATTTTTACGTATCAGTATCGCATAGATTTTATGAAATTGTATGTCAGAAGGGAACGTATTTTATACTGCAACTCATAAATTAGAGAGAGGGAGTGGGAGGGAGAGAGAATAAAGCATTTTCATATTTTGGAATCGCTTGGAAGTTTTATGACGCTTATAGAATTGAATTACCTCATCAAAGTCTCCTCCCCAAAACTTATCCAATAAAAGGTTTATGAGAGGTTGAAAATTACGTATTTCCTTCCTATGGAGCGCCGTGCTTAATGCCTCGAGCTACCACGCTAATGAGGCCTTTGAGCACGACGGTACGACCCCTGAATACGACTCTACGACCCTTGAGCGCGACGGTACGACCCCTTGAGAATGATGACTCGCCCACTGAACCCGACGCAGAAGAGCCATCAGATAAAATGACCGGGTCGTTAAACCCAAAAGGTCGTACCGTGATGCCCAAAGGGTCGTACACTCTTGCTCTAAAGGGTCGTACCGTCCTCAAGAGGCCGTACCGCTGTGACGTCTATATCTTGGTTTCTTTATGCAACACCAAAGCACAAGACGCTACAACACCATGACGCAACACTTTATTAATGCGTCAGCATCCCTCAACACAGAGCGCACCACAGTAAGACAAAACCCACCACACCGCAACACCAGCTCCAGGAACACAGCACCCCATCGGAACACAAAGCCACATCCCAGGACGTAATGAAACCACAAGTAGACAACTCAACACCGCAACATTAAGTCCACAGAACACAAAGCCACAAAAACCCACGAGTCACACCGACTGATTCCCAGCTCTGTAACGCAACACAAATCAACACACAGAAACTCAAAGTGTAACAGAACAGGGGACGTAGCAATGTACACACTGTCGCTGCAACACTCGAGATATGCCATCTAAGGACATCGCAACACCACGAGAACGTCATGTAAAACTACAACACGAGGCGCCATGACAGCGCCACAGGACTACCGCGGTGTAAGGAGCGGAGACCCCGACACACGAGGCCGCATCAATATCACTTAAGGATCAGCACAGGTAGTGTGCCTCCCGCGGTTTTGTTGCCAATCTTCACTACACTTCAGGTCCTTGTGTCACTACTCCAGCTGCTGCTGCTGGCACTCCTGCCGGCACTACTGCTCTTGTTGCTGCCTCTGCTGCTGGGACTTCTTCTGCTGCTGTTCCTGCTGCTGCTACTACTACTACTGCTGCTGCTGCTGCTTCTGCTGCTGCTGCTGCTGCTGTTGTCGACACTGCTGCTGATGTTGTTGGCACTGCTGCTTTTAGGTGTTGCTGTTGTTTGTCTCTGTTACTGAGAGTATGTTATCGTTGGCATTGCTCCTCCTGTTGAACTTCTGTTCTTTCAGCCGCTTCTGTTGTTTAAGCTGTTTTTAGCTTCTGTTGTTTAAAACTCTGTTAGCTTTTGTTGTTTAAGCTACTCTTAGCTTCTTTTGTTTAAGCTATTGTTAGCTTCTGTTGTTTAAGCTATTGTTAGCTTCTGTTGTTTAAAACTCTTGTTTGCTCCTGTTGTTTGAGATACTCTTAGCTTCTGTTGTTTAAGCTACTGTTAGCTTCTGTTGTTTAAGCTATTGTTAGCTTCTGTTGTTTAAAACTCTGTTAGCTTCTGTTGTTTGAGCTACTCTTAGCTTCTGTTGTTTGAGCTACTCTTAGCTTCTGTTGTTTAAGCTACTGTTAGCTTCTGTTGTTTTAAGCTACTCTTCGTCCAGTTTCTCTCTTTCATCAGTCTGTGCTGAGTGTCCCCTGACCTTTTAAGCTTTTAAGCTTTCAGTCTCATCACAGTTGATGAAAGCTAAGTTCGGTCTCACCTCCAGCAAATTTCAGATCAGTCTGATCTCATCTGCAGCCAGTCTCGGCTCAGTTCAGCCTCATCGTCAGCCAACCTCAGCTCGCCCAGCCAGTCTCAGCTCAGTCTAAACTCATCCTCAGCCCAGCTTCATCTCAGTCCAATCTCAATCCTCAGGCACATTCCAATCTCACCTCGGTTTCAGCTCATCATCTCAAAAAGCCTATTCGGCTCACTCCATTCTCGGCTCGGTGCAAGCTCAGCTCCTCAACCCCAGCCAATCTCAGCGCTGTCACTCTAGTCTCAATTTCCAACCAGTCTCATCTCTATATCCTCTCTCTCTCTCTCCCCCCCTCTCTCTCTCTCTCTCTCCCCTCTCTCTCTCTCTCTCTCTCCACACACACACACACTTATTTTGAGAAGGAGATCTCATGCAGCGTTAAGGTCGTCTCACCCACAGCAAATTGCTGGCAGGTCGACCGTATCATCAATCCAAAAAAAAGGCTCAATTATACATTTATTTTTCCCTTCCTCTGCCCCTCTCTTAGGAAGAACAGAAAATGTGGAATGGCTTTAAGTCTTTTTTTCCTCCCAAAATGAGCGTTATTTAATTTTTTTTGCCCTTTGCCGTTGGTAAACTGGGTCGAGAAATTGTTTGGAATTTGTTTATTAAAAAGACTTTTATCAAATCTAATATTATTACAGGGTATATATATATATATATTTCGAAAGATTTTTATAAGGAATTTTTCCACTGTCGTTCTTATACCAATTTTCCTTTCGCATTTAGTTAGGCAGTTTAGCTCGTATTAATTAAAACGAACCTGCTCGAATAATGTTTGAGAATGGTGTTTTATTCTGTCTTTTATTTTTTTGTATATTCTCGCAGGTGCTTTAATGCATTAGAGTGAAGTGCATTTTCCTAGTGTCTTTTTTCAGATTCGATTTTTGGAAGGTGAAATATTTCCCGCTCGCGTTACGAACAGGGTGTCCCAGGACGTTTGCGCCAATACGTCCAAGACGCTTGCGTCGTCACGTCAATTGCGTGTCGGACACGATGTCGACCTTTGCTGTGACGCGGGCTCGCTCGCCATTTTTTCTTTTTTTTTCTTGGGGGGGGAGAGAAGAAGTTGGGAAATGAGGTAAATTGTGGGCGGGTCACACACACACACACACACACACACATAGACACACACATAGACACACACACACACACACACACATAGACACACATAGACACACACACACACACACACACACACACACACACACACACACACACACACATAGACACACACACACACACACACACA
>JAYMFT010214991.1:0-11448 GCA_038088735.1 Panulirus argus
TCCCACACTCCCGCGGTGGACCCGCTCCCACACTCCCACGGTGGACCCGCTCCCACACTCCCACGGTGGACCCGCTCCCACACTCCCTCGGTGGACCCGCTCCCACCAGCTCCCACATTCCGACAGTGGACTCGCTCCCACTCTCCCACGGTCGACCCGCTACCCACCTGCTCCCACACTCCCATGGTGGACTCGCTCCCGCACTCCCACGGTGGACCCGCTCCCACACTCCCATGGTAGACACGCTCCCACACTCCCACGTGGACCCGCTCCCGCATTCCCAAGGTGGACCCGCTCCCACACTCCCACGTGGACCCGCTCCCACACTCCCACGCTGGACCCGCTCCCACACTCCCACGCTGGACCCGCTCCCACTTGCTCCCAGACTCCACAAACTATACCCGTGTTTCTCTGTTCACCGGTTTGGTTAGGTTCCCTCATCTAGGGTGCAGACTTTATTTAATGTGGCTTGGTTTCTGACCTAATGATTGCCATACAGTTAAGAGAAGGATTGTTTGCTGGGCTATATTCTGTTTACATCACTACAGGCTAAACTGTGCGATCGTCCTGTACAGTACAGATTACGGCAGACCAGTATTATTATGTAAATGGTTTTATTTAACTTAAATTTATTTAGACATAGCTTCTCTGTGAAAGTGTGGGTGTAGGGCAGGCAGCAGGAGGTAGGCGTGTATGTGTATAGAAGAACAGTGTACGAGGCAGACCTGAACTGAGGTAAGCACGGGCTGAATACTTATACATCATACACATCGGGGCTGAGAAAATTTAGGATGCATCAAGAGTATAGACTGCAGCAAGTCATTAACAACACCCTTAGTAACTGTGGGTGTGCGGCGTATATCACAGGTTAGGTTAGAACCATATATGTTGATATATGAAGTGGGTTAGAGGTGGGCTGAGGGGTCCATGGGTTTAGTATAGACAGTATAAGGACACATCAACATCAATGTTAACGAGTGAATTAACCAGAAAATCACCAAGACGCCTAAACCTTCTAACCTCTGCAGGTGGGAGCCTTATAGTACCCTTGCTCTGGCTTACAGTCAGTCCGCGTCTCGATCCTCTGTCCTCCTGACTCCTGTCTATCATTTGTGCACTTCAACAAAGCAACACAGGATCGGGCGTGTGAACGCGCCGGTCGACTGTTGCCCCAACCCGAGTCAGTCCTCTGAAAGCCGACAGAAGAATTCACCAGTTTGTCTCAGCTCAGTAGAGACACTTGACCCCCAGTCTGCCTCTTGCTAGCCAGTCTGTCGATCCCTTACAGTGGAATCAGTTTCTACGAGGGAATACTTTAATCCCCAGTGGACGTCATGAGGGTGAGTGTGGCGTGAGAACCAGGGAGCAACAGATATGATGCTTGTCCACCAGGGAGGGTACCTCCAGGGAGGAGAGTACCTGCAGGGAGAGTAGCAATTCTGGTCATCCTCTGTACAATCTATCCTTGTCGTGGTTCTGCTTCACGTGCAACCTTCCCAGATCATCCACCCCAGGGGGTAGCACTTGGGGGGGAGGGGGAGGCTCATTATGCAAAGGCTCATATTACTGCGCCATGTTCAGAAGCTGTACAGTTTTTTGTTTTTTTATTCTTAATGGTCATTTGACCTTCCTTTTGTGTATGATTCAACTCCATAGCTGTTGGGATAAACGGAGAAGCTATACTAGAATAGAGGCACAAACAGACATAAGTAAACAGAGATCAAGAAAATAAGAGATCAAGAAATAATGACATTGAATTAGCATACACTACAGCGGAGGACCAACCTGCATTGCTGTTTCTCTGACGCGTCTAGGTATATGTGGCTCGGATCACAGACTTTCCCTAACTGATCAACCTCATTTCATGGATCATTTTCGGATTTCTTCAAAGGTTGGTGCAACATATGTTGGTAAAGAACTGAACAATCGCGTGATTCTCTAAAACTATCTTCTTATACTGTATCTCTGACGCTCTTCCTTTTCTCTAGTAATAATGCAGTCTCCTGTCTATCCCAGATGCAAGTACTCATTAAGGAGATAAGGAACCAACTCTTTAGACATTTCCCCTGTGTATATCATGATACGTCTCGGCTGTCTGTCTGTGCTCAGGAGAGCAAGGCTTGGGGAACTTCAGTCATTTCCCAGGAGTCTTGACTGTTTTGACTCAAGTCAGTGACGCTGTGTTTTTTTTGCGTACCTTCTGACTCAAATGTTACGTCTGACTGACACGGTGATTTTACAATACAACAATGTTCTTGTCTGGAAAGTATAAAGGTGCTTCGAGAAATGTCACTAAAACATTCGTTTTATCATTTCGAAAGTGCGCAGAATCCCACCTGCCACCAAATCTTTTGGAACGAATGTTCGTATCCCGTATAATTATTTTTCGATCTCTTATGTAAGCAAAAGTTATTTGATATGGTTCGTTAATTCTTAAGTTACATTTACGATAGGATTCGATATTCCCGGGCGTTAGCTCTACCCTTCAGGGCCCTGTCAGCTGGGAGGTTCGACATGCCACTGACACTGCCGGAGCTGTGTCCCAGGAGCGGTCATGAGGTGGGAGTGCCTGGGGTGAGGTGCGGGTGTGCAGGGCGGCAGCACGCCTCTCGCTAGGGCTCTGGTAATGACCGGTTGGTGTGCCTGGCGGGGAAGGGTAGCCAGCCAACGGGACACCGCAAGATACCTGAAGCATCAGTGACCCCTCACACCCTCACCTCACATCGAACCCCCCACACACCGGCGGAACCAACTCCCTGATGATGAGGATTTTGAAAACTGGTATAGCGACAGGTTTAGAAAGGACCCTCATTCCCACTTTTCGAGGTATTAGAATCCAACTCCTGTCGAGGGAGGAACGCCTCAAAAATCCTGCAGAACCAAGGAATCCCAGCCCCTCACGTGCGTAAATATGAAAGAACATGGCGACCCCCACGAAAACGCCCCGTAGCGCATAACAAAGTGATGGACCCGCTACAACATTTCCCTCAGACTGTGGGCTGAGGGAGGCTCTGATCACCATTGTTATCCTGGCTAACTAAACACTGTGAGGATGTATTGTACCCACTGCATGCCCTATACCCGCCTCCGCTAACCTTCCTCTGTGCTATATGTCCTTCCTTCACATGACTACCATAGGCTTACCTGTCACCCTCCAATGCCATGTATTGTGCCCGCTGTATGTTCTGTGCCATCCTCCATCTACCCCCTGCTGTGTCCCCTTCACCCGTACTACCTAAGAAACTCCTGCAGTCATAAAGCCTCCGTTACTATCCGTCTTTAAGGACAGTTCCAGCAAATATTCGCAAATATTTTTTTTACTAAGTTTTCTCTCGTCCAGGAAATACTGTCTTTACCCGGTTGAACTTAGAGATGTGTGATTAAAGTTAGAAACTATTGATAGATATGTATATTGCAATTAGAATATATTCATAGATATAAAAAGTAAAAATCAGATTGGCGTTTTAGCCTGGACAGGTCGAGAGCGCTGCAGATGGACGGTCACATCAGGAGTTCGCATATTATTCCTTTGTGCTCTTTAGGAGACGCACTGCAACAGTGCGTGCTACAACCATCACACACCCTTACCCAACTGATGGAAAATCTTTAAACCCGGTGGCATTCAGAGCCTGGCCACTCCAGCCATGTGGTCCTGAGGACCGTCAAGACAGTAAGAGTTGCCTGACTTCGCTGGGACTGGCAGACTTTTGATAACGTCATTGAGGTGAGGGTGTGTGGCGGGTAGGGTGTACCACACACCAGGTGTTACACAGGCGTTACTGGGTGTACTTGAAGGTTACACAAGGAGTAGGGGACGAGAGGAACTACACGGTGTGGGTCTCACAGTTATCGAGTCCTGTATAGTGATTCACACCGTGCAACATCCCCTTTTTTTCATATTAGCTGAGGCGGCACGGGCAGCTGAGGTCCTAATCAAGGCTATCCCATTAATGCTACATATAGCTGGGTTGACTGTGGACCGACTGCCGTAACCAGGATTCGAACCTATGGGCTCGACCCCGGGCGGCCCGTGAATGTATCACGAGCAGGAACGCTAACCGCTACATATATCGCAGAAAATATGATTTAAATCTTTCGAGTCACATTTTCTTGTGTTCGTCACAAATCAAGGGGAAAAGCAACTGCAAGAGCTGTTGTTGGCCCCTCCCTCGCGCTGGAAGACCCAGTGTAATCACTCGTCAAGAGGAGCGGTTCAGTCGGTCCTGTAGACAAAGGGATTGATGGCGTTTGAGGACAAGGAGACCGATGACTTTCTCTAAGGGAAGGACCCTAAATGGTAACCGTTGGACAATATCTGGCGGGATCCTGAAGGACCTGGACCTGTCACCCAACACTGTACCAGCGGACCAGCCAAGTTTTAAACCTTCACAAATCCCTGGGAGGGTTGGAGCCCGTGGCCCGGTCCTGTTATTACATTTCCAGGCGACGACCTAAAACCTAGGCCTCTGGAGACAAGACCATAATCTCACATCTGGCCACGTGGTCTTATAATGACAAGGCCTGGAGGGCACGAAGTCTTTAAGCCCCTGGTAATTGCAGTTTGAGGCTGTGTGATTGTAAGGAACAGGTTCTAAATCAGAGCCCGCGTCGACCATGGTCACTCCAGGGTCGGATTTGATTTTGGAAATTAGTGATTACCGGACCAGGTATGTCAGCGGTGAGGATAACGCTTTGATTCTTTTATTTTCTAAATATTTGGTCATGGACGTCCCACGGTGAAGGTCTGACGTTTAGTATCTTACAAGCAGGGTCGTGTTGTTCGTGTATATATACCTCTGGTTCCCTTAAGTACAGAAATCGAGACGTCACTATAACTGTATACGGCTTTCAAGATGATGGGAAGATCCTGTCACTCGAATTATAAGGTTAAGGTGGCATTTTCCAGGAAGTTGAGTGTACCTTATGGCTGCTGAGAGTGTGGCGTGTCTTGTGGTTGCTACACAGACCAGGAGCACCTGACTCACACCCTCATAAAAGGTAGTAACTCAACATGTGTTTCTCTGGACTTTCCGTATTAAGAAGCTCGTCTCTGCGCCTCTTACATGTAAATTAAAAGAAAAAAAAAACTACAGGAATGCAGGCAAACGCACACTCGACTCTAATAAGTAAGAGGTCAAGACGTATCGGCGGATTTTAACCAGAAGAGAACGTAAAAAAAAAAACGCAGTAAAAACGTCTTCAGGTAGCTGGGTGTGGGCGCAGGACCTCCATAAAGTCTGGGTTGGAGGAAGGCCCGGCCCAGACACCGGCCTTCTGGGCCAGGGTGATACATACCACAGGTACTGTGTCTTATTCACTTAACAGCATTACGTACATCCTCTGCCAAAGATAACTGAAACACTTCTGAACACAGGCAGAACACTTTCAGTTTAGTTTCCAGCGTTCTATTTAACTCCGGTGTCCCTCATCCACATGGACCAGATCAAGTTTACGCGACCTTACTCCACCTTCTGTGGGGATTAGTCTACGAGACCCGAAGGATCACCCAACCCCAGCATTCCCGGAGGTTGGCAAAAGGCAGGGGCGCCCACTTCCCTGAGGTAGACTTGCTGGCCAGGAATTAAGATGATTGAGCTACTCCCCCTCTCTGGAAGATCACATGTCCTGAAACATTAACGTTGGCTTCACCTTCAGCAGCAGACCACGGAGCTCCCCGCAGAGCTCCCAGGGACGTAATATAAGGAGCGCAGTCAGGGTTCTTCTATGACTAGGAAACGGACGCTAATGCAAGCGTACCATTGTCCAGACGATGACTTAAGTATCTGTGCACATGCAATCGGGGGGATAATATGTTCCCTGGCTCGATGCTACAACGCATATCCGTCGGATGGAGCAAAGACCATCATCGTATCGTAGAACATACTGGCAAGCTCAGGTGGTACGTGACGGACCATGGTATGCTATCATACTATCAAGCCCAGTTGGTGTATGACAGACCACGGTATACTATCGTCTGCATCCTTCACTTGCTTTCCTCCTCTGTGAGTATCATCCCCGGGTGGCGAAAGGTCCATCGTATAACAGTCATCCTGATCTTGATAATGCTGGATGATTGAGAAAAAGAAAAACGAAATAAGAGTTTATTTCCAGCAGAGCGGTAAGAGGAGTGGCCGCTTCATTGCGACATCTATCTATGAGCATCATTGGTTCTGTAAATGGTACACAGCCACAGCAAAGACACCGTCCTCTCGTCTTCTGCTGCCCTGCACGTCTAGCTTCCAAGGACGGCACAAACCATCCACCTGTCTATAACATTAAAGCAAGAGGTCTTTCGGGACCTGCGGTATGTCTGGATATAATTAGATTTATAAAGTCTTGAAATTCCGGTATGCCTCACTGTAGACCAGGGGTTCTTGTGGCTTGTCTCTTTCCAGCCATGGAACCAGTCTTAACTTTAGATGTCGCATTGGTGGCCGATCTGCAGGCATAAGATATGCGTTGATCTGAGGTGATGGAAGAATGAGGCCGGTATTTGCTGTGCGCGTATGTGTATACGCGCGTCAGCCTTGGTAGGCTACAATCCTGTGTCGAGTTCTGTTAACATTCACACAGAGGCCGTCGGTCGAATTCCCTCGGCCATTTGATCCCTCTCACGTCCGCTGTGACCACAGAAAACATCCACACTGACTCTTGGCTCCTAAAACTAAAGGAAAAAGAATTTACATACAGGTAGCTTTGTCTCATTTGCATCATGGCTGGCGATGTAGAGATGATGACGGTGTTGGCGTAGTGTGGCAGGCCTGCACTGCCCCAGCACCAGCTTCTCTCGCTCGGGTCAGGTACCGTCGGTAGAGGTGGCCGGGATCAGTGCACCCCCGAGGGACCGTAGCAAATGCCGAGTCTCTCCCTTTGTATCCTCACAAAAGGTGTGTCTGTGACGTGTTGTGTTGTACCTACGGTCGCTGCACCGTAAGAGGTTATGGCCAAATATGTACATATGTGTTGTCCCATGTATCATTTACTGCTTTTAGTGGCATGTCTCTCTTTCCAGACTTGGTTCTTAAATCATGAGTATTCTTCCAGACTTGGTTCTTATGTCAAGTCTACCTTTCCAGACTTGGTTCTTATGTCAAGTCTACCTTTCCAGACTTGGTTCTTATGGTATGTGAATCCTTCCAGACTTGTTTTTTGTGTCATGTGTATCTTTCTAGGCTTGGCTCTAATGTCATGTGTCTCTTTCCAGACTTTGTTCTAATGTTATATGTCGTGTTCCAGACTTGGTTCTAATGGTACGTGTATTTTTCCAGACTTGGTTCTTCACGGATACCGAGGACGAGGAGTACCAGAAGAAAACAGGTAAGATACCAAAGCTAACAAACGGGTTGCCCGGTGATGCAGATAATGTGTGAGTTATTTTCCGTCTGATTTTGATGATTAAGAATGTCTTCTGGCTACTAAAATGCAAAGGATTTTTCCATGTTTTATGTTGTTGTTGCTGTTGCTGTGTGTCTGTCTGTATGTATGTCTGTGATAGTGTATGTGTGTAAGTTCTGGCGTATATCTATGTTCTGGTGTGTGTATGTTTTTGGCGGTGTTTCTTTTTTTAATGTTTTTGTCAGTGCTAGTGTGTGTGTGTATGTGTATGTGTGTGTATGTGTATGTGTATGTGTATGTGTGTATGTGTGTATGTATGTGTGTATGTATGTGTATGTGTGTGTGTGTGTATGTGTATGTGTGTATGTGTATGTGGGTGTGTGTGTGGGTGTGTGAGTGTGTGTGTGTGTGTGTATGTGTATGTGTGTATGTGTGTGTGTGTGTGTGTGTGTGTGTGTGTGTGTGTGTGTGTGTGTGTGTGTGTGTGTGTGTGTGTGTGTGTGTGTATGCGTGTGTGTGTGTGTGTTTGTATGTGTGTGTGTATGCGTGTGTGTGTGCGTGTGTGTATGTGTGTGTGTGTGTATATGTGTATGTGTGTATGTGTGTGTGTGTGTGTATGTGGGTGTATGTGTGTGTGTATGTGAGTGTGTGTGTACGTGAGTGTGTGTGTGTGTGTGTGTGTACGTGAGTGTGTGTGTGTGTATGTGTGTATGTGTGTATGTGTATGTGTGTGTGTGTGTATGTTTGTATGTGTGTGTGTATGCGTGTGTGTGTGTGTGTGTGTGTGTGTGTGTTTGTGTGTGTGTGTTCTGGTGATGCTGAGTAAGGGCAGAGTGCAACATGAGAGGACGTAAGGGTATAAGCTATTCCTGTCGTCACCAAGGCGTTTAGAGCAGCAGTGTATGATAACAAACCTTGGCACAGATGCTGGGGTGTTGGCTTACTGGATGGCGAGGGAGGTGTGGGGCCAGCTGCTGCTGCTGCTGCTGCTCCACGTCTCCCCCCACGACACTAACCTCCCCTCCACTGCCACTATCACCATCATAGTCACCACACCAGGAACACTACTATCATAACCTTAAGATACCATCGGAGCATCGTTGTGAACACCATCTCCTTCATGACTGAACATTGTCATGAACATCATTTTCTTCTATTTCACCGTTACAGCACTAGGATCCTGATTCCTCTATCAAGGAATAAAGTATAGAAACTGAAAGTGAACCTGCCTCTCCTGCATCGCCACACACGGCCGACCACAACATCTTCCACACGCTGCTCTGAGGAATACAGAGGAATGCAAAGAGCAACACACCACTGGGTCCGTTCGAAGTTTCTTTTTTTCTCTTGTATCAGAAACAAAAGATGATAGCATAAAAGGAGAGGATATGAGAAACAAATGTGGCATCAAGATTTTAGAAACAAGTAATGATAGCATGAAGGAAGGTGAAGAGAAAATTGATCCCTTTAGGTGATATGTCTGTCTACACTTTTAGCTACAGAGGAAGAAGAAACATTAGTTATGGTCTTGAAGCCAGGTCTTTGTCCACTATATTTAACCATATCGATGGTGTCGCTCTTAACTAGTGTTGATAAATCAGTCCATAAGAATATTGCATTCATTCTTGCGATGGAAATCAGATAAATCTACCCCTTGATACGCTGTTAGATTATAACTGTTAAAGACTGATAATTCTGAGCACCGCATCATACCAACTCTCAGCCTTCTCTTGTCTAAAGTAAATAAGTCTAGGGCATCGAACCGGTTGTCACAGAATTCATTTCTCAGTCCAGGAATCGTTTCGCTAGTTTGCCTCGGTGCTCTGTCCATCCTTGTCTTCAGTTAATCAAGACAAAGCAAATTGAGAGCAACAGTGAAGGTGGGGACGAACCAGCGATTTATAGTTAGGTTTGGCTCTTTAGGTAGGAATTCGAATGTCTCATTTACGAGAGCTTCAGATTTTGTTCGCTTTTTTTTCAGTCCTGCGCACATATTTCTTGGCTTTGATTACACCAAAGTCTTTCCCCTGATTTACATTACGTAGCGTAACAAACTTCATCCTGTGCAGTATCTTCTTTATCGTCTTTAATGGCTATGTGTTGAACCTCACTCCTGACGATATCAAAATTCATTTATCACCGTATGATGCCAGTCTATCAGTTTCTCTACGTAGTTTGTAGCTGTGGAAGTTCAGTTTGTGTTGTATATCTACATTACAGCCTAGCCTCGTCAACGAGTTTTGATACCTTACTGCTTCAGCTAATTATCAGTGTCATTACTACTTTTACGCCTAAGAATGCAGGGGCTTGGCCGTTTGTTTAAGACTGATCACTCAATTTTCAAACCACGGAAGTATAATCCCATCCTTACCATGTGACTCAACATTTTTACTGGCAGCTTTCTAAAAAATCTAAGCAGGTGACATCAGTTGCTTTACTCTCATCATGCATCTCGATCATGTCATAACAAAACAAATCAAGCAGATTGGTCAGACATGATCAGTTGCGTCGAATCCCTCGCTGAGAATGATTAAGTGTGATACCAAAAGATTTACAACCTTGTCTCGAAAGATGATATACATGTGTCCAGCTATGGACTTTAGGGTAATTGTGCGATCATAGCCGGGCAGGGACATGGTACCTTGTGTGACTATTGACGTTACATGAACAAACTTCCAATCCTGTTCAGCTTTCCCTGTAGCAAATGGCTTATCGAAAGGAGGCTTAACTATATCATTTGTAGTATTATTTTATACTGTCCTCAGATGAAACCTCTCACTACCTGACGCTCTGAGTATCTATACTCCTTTTTAATGTTGACTGTGCATATTGATTATGTCCGTAGCAAAATGTTCTCCTCCACTAGAAATGGGACTGGATCTGAAATACGAGTTTTGGCTTCTGGTAATAATAGACATTGTCTCCAGCAGTTCTTAGGGGTTGAGTGACACACAGACAGACAATCACCAGCAGTTCTTATGGGTTAAGTGACACTTAAACAGTCACCAGCACTTCTTAGGGGTTAAGTGACACATAAACAGTCACAAATAGTTCTTAGGGGTTGAGTAACACACAGACAGACAATCACCAGCAGTTCTTAGGGGTTAAGTGACACATAAACAGTCACCAGCACTTCTTAGGGGTTAAGTGACACATAAACAGTCACAAGTAGTTCTTAGGGGTTGAGTGACACATAGACAGTCACCAGCAGTTCTTTGGGAATATGTGACACATAGGCAGTCACAAGTAGTTCTCAGGGGTTAAGTGACACACAGACAGACAGTCACCAGCAGTTCTTAGGGGTTGAGTGACACATAGACAGTCACCAGCAGTTCTTAGGAGTTGAGCGACACACAGACAGTCACCAGCAGTTCTCAGGGAATGAGTGACACATAGACAATCACCAGCAGTTCTTAGGGATTGAGTGACACATAGATAATCACCAGCAGTTCTCAGGAGTTCAGTGACACACAGACAGTCACCAGCAGTTCTTAGGGGTTAAGTGACACACAGACAGACAGTCACCAGCAGCTCTTAGGAGTTGAGCGACACACAGACAGTCACCAGCAGTTCTTAGGGGTTGACTGACACACAGACAGTCACTAGCAGTTTTCAGGGGTTAAGTGATACACAGACAGACAGTCACCAGCAGTTCTTAGGAGTTGACTGACACACAGACAGTCACCAGCAGTTCTCAGGGATTGAGTGACACATAGACAGTCACCAGCAGTTCTTAGGAGTTGAGTGACACATAGACAGTCACCTGCAGTTCTCGGGTTAAGTGACACACAGACAGACAGTCACCAGCAGTTCTTAGGGGTTGAGTGACACATAGACAGCCACCAGCAGTTCTTAGGGGCTGAGTGATACATAAACAGTCACCAGCAGTGCTTAGGGGTTAAGTGACACACAGACAGACAGTCACCAGCAGTTCTTAGGGGTTAAGTGACACACAGACAGACAGTCACCAGCAGTTCTCAGGGATTAAGTGACACATAGACAGTCACCAGCAGTTCTTAGGGGCTGAGTGACACACAGACAGTCACCAGCAGTTCTTAGGAGTTGAGTGACACATAGACAGTCACCTGCAGTTCTCGGGTTAAGTGACACACA
>JAYMFT010215002.1:0-11448 GCA_038088735.1 Panulirus argus
GATGGGGTATTTTTTTTCTTCGTCTGTTTCCTGGCGCTACCTCGCTGACGCGGGAAACAGCGATCAAGTATAATAAAATAAAAAAATAAATATTTATATATATATAGCGTTAATGGGATGGCCTTGATTAGGAACTCACCTGCCCGTGCCGTCTCAGCTAACATAAAAAAAGAAAATGAATTAGGATATCATTACGCCACTACTTAAAAGAAAATGTATGTAAAATACTTATCTACGGATGAATTATCAACATTATTCCTAGATATTAACGCCATCTATATTTTGTATATAAAGTTACTAATAATGCCACATTTGCTATAAATCTGATTATCCTCCTTCCCATTGGTCCGTCTGTACAAACTATTTTACCTTTGAATGCTCCATCACTCGAGGCGTCCGTGTTGTAACTGTGGTCTTCAACTTTGAGACTGAAGTTTTAACGTGTTCTAGAAGGATTATTTATTTCTACGAGTAAGTTATGGTTCGGTTCTCCATGGCACGGTGTAAATGGTAGTACCTGGTGTATGGGAGAAGTTGTGTGTGTGTGTGTGTGTGTCTAGTTAAGGGTTTGTTGTGTTAGGGCGAAAGACTTGAAGTTTCTTTTTGGGCGCAATGGCGCTCGAGGGCAAAGAGTAATTATCTCAGATTTTGTGGGTAAATTATGTATTTTTGGAATTGGAACGTACTTCCCTTCAGCTACGGCTCATGGAAATAGGCGAGCTAATAAGAACTAGGTGGGTTAGAGTTATGAAGAGGTTGTAAGCGATGTTGTTAAACTTAGTTGATGTGAACAGCCTTATGGTTGGGGTAATGTCTTTTTCCCGTTTTCTCCCCGACCATCTTTGATTATTGTGAGCCTCTCATTTAGCATCGACGAGCTCCTGTGTTTGTCCAAGAGTGACTTACAATATGAGCTGTCGAGGTCAGGTCAACGGTAAATGAGTAGTAGGTCAAACAGCCTGGACCGGGGGGTCAAAGGTCACCGGACATACTTTAACGTTAATATCTCCTGTGGTTGGCCAGTTGGATGTCTGCGGAGATCCTGGATATATTTGTATGATAACCATCCATCGGGCCGTTGTTAGAACAACCATTTTCTGCTAGTTTTCACAGATGTTTTGGAATATCAGCAGCCATTTATATGTGGCTAGATTAACTATGTTCACAGTTTGGTTTATAGATACTACTTGTTGGGTCGCACCAGCCATTGTTAGTGGCAAATGTAATTATTGTAAAGGTAATTAGATATTTTGTATGTTATGTGGATCTTAGTAGTTTATGCAATACGTTTTAGCCACACTCAAATTTAAACGATCATTTAACCTCTTATTTTCATTTATCAGGTTGAATAAATATACCTTTAATTATGAAGACATTCGTTGAAGCTGTTTCTGAAGGAGCGACAGCAGTATGGTTGAAAGAGCTGACAAGGGTGAACTGAAATGGCCTGGACGTCTGGGGAGGATGATGGGCGAAGGACTTTATGGCAGGATAGGCGTGTCATAAGGGGAAAGGAGAGACCCAAGATAGTGGAAGGATGGAGTGAAGCAGGTTTGAGGGGTATCAGGAACTGAACCTTCTGGAGGAGGAAGAGAGGCATACTTGGGAACAGAACGAATTGGATTGATGAAACTCAAGTATGAAAGTGGTCAAGGTGAACTATGGTATAGTCTGCAGGACTTGGCTTTATAAACTAGGCTAGCGTTTCAGTACCGAAAACATGACAATAGGGTGGATATGTGCAAACGAGGCCATTGGTCGTTTGTTCCTGACACTACTAGGGTGGGAGAAACAGTTAGCTGTACAAGCTGATTATAGGCTCCAAGTCGTGCAGTACCATAGAAATCAGTGGAAGAAATGTTTTCATACCTTTCATCCTGTTCAAGGAAGAACTAAGTAGTGACAGGTCTAAACTGGTGCCTTACTTAAGCTCGGCATTATTATCAGCTCTGAATATTGTTTGCATTCTGCAGTACTGCGGTGGTATTAAGAGAGCAGATCAGTTGTGGAGTATAATTTAGAGAATTTTATTTCTTTGAATTTTAGTGGATGAGGTGATAGAGGTTTTGTATACTGGGAGAGTGTTGGGTTAATCAGTGTAGTGGGAGATAGTATAGTACACATAAGACATCAGCAGAACCAATAAATACCTCACATAGTAACTGAAATGATGGTAGAAATATACCAATATTAAATTGTCTGCAATTTTGTATTTCATATATTTATGTTACCTTCATGCCAGATATTCATGATCCTCACAACCATTGTCTCAGTTAATATTGTGATTAGATACTGGTCTTGTGTACCAAATCATGCTTCACAGCTTTTATTCTCATTAAAAACTAGATTTTGCTATCATTGCAAAACAAGATTAGAGCAAGCATTTAGTATCTAAAGCTTAATTCGTTGCATGGCTAAAATTTTGAATTACCAGAAATTTCATTGATTTCTCATGAATTTGTGGAAAAGTTGTTGATTGTCTTTTAATTTTCAAAATATCTATTGCTTCCCTTTACTTTACAATTCTCGTTACTTGTTTTCCTGTCAATTTCATATGTTGACTGGCTGGAATCTTTTATATCTCCTCCAAAGTACATTCCTTAGCTCTCTTTTCATGACAGTTTTTGCTGAACTATATCTGTTTCAATTCTCACCTATTGGCCACCAGAGGTACCCACGTCCTGACCTCTTCATTGTAGATTTCACAGAACCTGTAGCACTGGTCGATACTTTTAATGCATGACTCTTTCTCCTAATCTGTACCATTAAAATGGTGGATCAATTTCCATTTAGTTGCAATATCTGTACTTCCTCAGTGGTTTCTGTGCTGCTTTGATCCCTTTCACATCTTCCACCAGCACATATTCAAAAACAAGCTCTATGTGGTCCCCCTTTTAATGGCAGCACTATATTTTGTATGTTCCGTTTCCATGCTTCCATTTGTTAAGACGAGTTCAAGTAGATATGGGATATCATTCCCCCAAGTTCTTTCATGTTTTGTGTCATTTTGATGCACAAAGTTTTGTATACCTTCAAGGATATAATATTTCCATGACTTAGCTTTCCATAGGAATCAAGTAATTCCTGTCCTTTTCCATGCAATTGAAAACCCCATGAACAATACTTTTCCGTCCCCTTGGAAGGAGTGTGTAATTCCTTCCTTCACTGCTCTGTAACATTTCCTTCTTCATTCTTTATGCACACTTGTCTTGGATCATTGCTGTATTTTAGAGGATTAAGAATTGACATGCAGTATTATTATACACTTCCTGCTCACATTGATTTTACCCATTACGTGTTGCCTGAAGTCACCATCTTTCAACATTTCATGGAATTTAATGCAGTTCCATATCAAGAAGGCTAATCCCCAACTCTCTCATTTTCTGTGTCCTTGTGGTTGCTTAATTTCTTTATGGATGAGATTGTGTGGGGGGGTGAATTTTAGAAAGGGTCTTAGAGTGATAGATAGGTCTTTGGTATACTAAGGATGGGGAGGCAGAGTGATAAATGAGTCACTTCTTGTAGGTGACACAACTGAAGTGGCAAAGTCCAGATTGAAATAATTTAAAAATTAGCAAGGCTTTAATTTTCATATTTTCAGGTGATGCCACCCCGTAGAAAGAACACAACTATGCCTGAGGGTAAGAAAGGGAGCACAGGTAATGAAAATTCTGATTTAGAAAAACTTAAACTGATCCTTGAACCAGATGATGAACAAGAACTGCTCTTTGAACCAGATGATGAAGATGAACAAGAAAGCCCAGAGGCAAGTTTAAGTAGACTATACTTTCCTATGAGTAAGATCAAGCAATGATGTGACCTGCAGTGCAAGGGGGGACTGAAAACAGAGAATGATGCTCTAGGGAATTAAAAAACATTTCTGTGGTAGTATTTAACTCTGACAAAAGGAGGGGATGAATAGGTATAAGCTTTGAATACATAACCTCTGGTAATATCAGTCCCTTGTGATAGGATGATAGGCAACATGCCAACATAGAGGTAGCCTGTAGCCTATTGTCCCCTCCAATTCATCTGACTTTATACCTGTTTGTGTAGTTTATATAATATGATAATCAGAAGACATTAAATTACGGGTAATTGGTCATGTGTAATAACTTTTAGGTGATGCCAGTTCACTTGGAGTGTCTGGCCATTCGAACATGTATGTCTTCAAGGATAAATTTTCATAGATTTTAGCATATACCTAAAAAAGATTCTTGATGTCTAAGAAACTAAAAATCACAACAGTTGATGGAGTACTTAGCTTTTACCAACTGCTGTTTATTATTTTCACTTGTTAAATGTAGTTTTACATTGAAGGGAAACGTTTTATGTTTCTTTAGAATTTTACACCCTATATTTAATTTTCATTAATCAACCAAATAGGATAGCGGGGAGGAGTATGAATATGATGAGGAAGAAAAAAGTTTGGAAGTAAAGCCAAAGAAAACGAAGCAGAGAAGAGTGCTCGCTAAGGAGAAAACTGGGTCCACAGTTGGGAAGACCACAAAGATCAAAAAGGAAAAAGCAATTGTAGATAAGCCAGAAAAGAAAACAGGGAAAAATGATATGAAAACAGCCAAGGCTGCAGTTACCACCTATGATATAGTTTTGGATGCCCTTTCCTCAAGTGAAGACAAGAAAGGGATGTCTCTAGAGGCCATCAAAAAATATTTCATACGTAAGTGTTTGTCAGAAAATTTTTTGATATTTTGGGTGTAAGTTAATTAGTAGAATCCATGTTACTCAGACTGTTTATAAATAGTTCTTTATTCATTACTTTGAGATGAGTGTTAGTGCTTTATTAATTGAAGGTTTACAAATTATTAAGGAATGTTTATAAGATATAAGTGTTGAGTAGCAGGGTAAGATTGAGAGATTTTGACTTAAGGAGAGGATGAGTGAAGGGTGACTGACTAAGAGGTTACTTGGATCAGATTTGGGAGTAAGGGGGAGGAGTAGACTGAGAAGGAAATGAAAGGATGAAGTGAAAGAGACCGTGAGGTATAAAGGCCTTAATATTCAGAAGGGTAAAAGATGAGTTTAGCAGAGAGAGACTTCGAGCAATGTGGTGTACTGTGGATGATGTGGTGTCATTGGGCTGATCCAGGGCATGTGAGTTGGTCATGGTAAACCATGGAATGGTCTTTTGGGTTTAGTTGTGAATGTGGATTATGGTTTTAGGGTGTTTTTAGGGTGTTATTTATTACAGCTAGAGATTGGATGTGAACAAATGAGGTCATTCTTCTTTTTCCAGTGCCACCTTCCTGATGTGTATTAATGAAACTGTTCCTACTTTCACACTTCCATCTTACACTGTCATTACTTGCATAAGCAGTCTGTCTCACACTACTCCATAATGTTCTTGGGCAGTTCATTTTCAACATGTCCTATCCTATCCTTTCTTCAGTATTCAAGACCCAAAACTTGAATAAATGTTACTCTATTGGGACTAATCTACTTTCAAGCAATCCCACCTTTGCCGTAATTGACATTGTCTTCAACTCTTACACACACACTGTCACACCCAGCACCTTAGCTTGTTGACAGTTAACTCCTAAATGAAGAACAACAAGTTATTATACCCAGTAAAAGCACAGAAACACAACTGCTAGCTCACTATAATGATATATGTGAAACTATAGATGCAGTAGGTAGGAGCATTAGATAGAAGTGGTCATTAGGAACATTAGAGAGGAGCCTCTGCAAACACTATGCTAGACTTGCCCTCTGCCAGTGACCTGTTAAGGGTGAGGCACTAAAGGCTAAGAAGCAGCATTGGAGTCCTTCAGTTATGGAGACTCTGTTGCCGTAGCAACCTTTTGAGGGATTTCCAATTGGAGCAGGCATCAGGGATAGTGATAGATACTATAGTGAAGGAAAAGAATGGATACTTTCTTATTAGATAATGCAAAAACATATCAAAATGAATTATGTAATTGTGGTTTTGGTGAATTACACATGTCAGCTAGAGAATGAGTGTGAGCAAAAGCACCCTTTCTTCATCTTTTTCTGTCACGACCTGACTAATGCAGGAAATGACTATTGAGTATGAAGAACTAAAGAAAGTAGGAAAAAGATGTTAACTATGACAACAGAATTGATTTCCAACTGCACTCCCGTGGAGTATGAATTATCCAGTAAAATATGAAAATGGTAAATGGTCCTTTTGTACTACATTTATCAAGGAAGAACCATAAAGTTTTTGTAGCTGACATTAATTTTTCTAAAAAGATAAAACTTCAGATAAGGAAAAGATAAAATATTTATGGTCTTATGCCTGCAGAGATGCTGCATAAACTACACATGTAGCTGATTTCATGCTCCTTACTCTCATGATGAACTAATTTCAAGAGTTTGGATGAAAGAAGTTCCTGATTTAAATGGGCACTTACCAAGGACTGAAATTAGCCTCTATACTCTGTAATCATATTTGATGTACATAAGAATGCAAAAGAGATTATAATGAGCTTTACTGATGACTGAGTACAACAGTAGTAGATGAGGAAAACCTCTTACACTGCCATTCATTACATGCTCATCCCTCTTCACCCCTCATCCACAAGTAATATATTTCCGATAAATCCACAGTCACTCTGTTCCATTATTTTGCATATAACACATATACAGCACTGATGGAACTACAGTACCAAACATACCCTCTCTTTCCACATACCTCTTATTGGACTAGGACCTTTGAATTCCACTTTGTATTTCACTACAGTTCCTTGTGTTCCAGCTGCAGCTGTGTCTACTCACAGGAATGTAAAGCACTGCACTCCCTCCAGGTACTCTTCATTCATATTTACATACCAACCTTTCTCACCCCAGTGCTAAACCTCATGACCTTACCTTTATTTTTATCAACTCCGAGCATCCTCCTTTCCCACACATACTCAATATCAGATTAGATATTAGATTCCAGTGGAAAAAGACAGAAATCTTTAAACTCATCATGAATTTTAGAATTGCTTCAAATAAGATATTTAGTTATTTTACTTTCTTTTGTTGCTAACCAGTTCACCACCCAGAGAAGGTATGGAGGAAGGTGAGGACCCATGTAAAGAAAGCCATGTTGCGAGGTCTTCAGGAAGGAAGCATCATACGGGCCAAAAGCAGTAGCGAGTCTACTGGCATGAAAGGCAGATTCAAGGTGTGTACCATGACCTTGGAACATTAAGGTGAGGGTTTTCATTAGGATTTGAGGTGTAAATGCAAGTCAAAGGTGTGTGCTGTAGTAGAATGGGTGTAAATTTGTAAAGTGGTTGTCCCAGCCATATGATGGTAGACATGAATGTACAAAACATTCTTGGTGCATTATAAAAAAGGTACCAAGGAACATTGCATATTACAGCTGCAGTGGTTAGGATCTTGAACTGCTTTATGTACATGCAAAGCTTGTCTTTTACTTTATTGTGATTGGATGTAGGATGACAGGAAATATTTCTTCTACCTTCACCAGAGGATGTACTGATTGTGCTTCATGTAAACAAACAAAAAAACAATGAACAGTGGGTGCTGTGATGTAAAGAGTGAAACTTATAGATTTTGAAATGCATTGAAAAGAATGGAGTGAGAGAGTTGTGTGTCTTGCTTTAGATAAGTGAGGTATAAAGGACTGATTTTTGCAATAGTTTTAAAGTTGGTATATATTGAATTGGGGAAACACTGAATGACAGGCATGAAGTGGAGAGGATGGTACTGACTGTGGTCCTTTATTATGATTATAACATTTTCAGGCTTGGTTTGTGTTTTGTTAATGGCCAGTTAGGATTGGATCTACCTTTCTGAGATTGAATAGTTGTTGACAAATTCAGGTTGTAAAGCATAATACTGAAGCCAGTAATTTTACCACCTGTTGATTCCTGCCTTTGATAATGTTGATCATGAGTGATTGAAATTGTCCCAAGAAATGATTAGTATTGCTGTTAGGTACATTTAATAATCAAGTGATTGAAATTGTCCTGAGAGATAACTAGTAGTGTAATTTTATTTAGATGTGTTAAGTATTAAAGATAAGTGGTTGAAATTATCTTGAAAAGTGATGTTAGTTTTAAATGCATTGATTGTTGAAGATAAGTGGTTGAAATTTTATTATTTGTTTGCTATAGCTACAGTAAATGTTAAAGAGTTTGTTTACCCACTGTTTGGTGGCAGTTGCATGAAAACTAAGATATATGATAATGATGTTAAGGTTATCTTTAAGAGAATGTGTGGGAGAGAGTTAAAGTTATTTTGATGGGTGATTAGTTTTGTTTGGTTAGCTTTTCAAGCTGGGTGTTATGGTATTTTGAATGACTTCGAGCTGTTTTTTTCTTTATTGTGGGGTTTTCTTGTGTGGGTATTGCAGGGGCATAGTGAATGCTCTTTGATGCTGCTTTTTTAGTGGGCACCAAGTAAGCTGTTTATATAAGCACTGGGAGGGCTCTAGGTATGGGCATGAAGTAGACTTGGGATGGGGAGGGAGAGCAGGGTCGTGAAGAGGACTCCCAAAGTAGGTAACCTTTTACTTGTTGTCCCCCCCCCCCCCTTCTGAATGCATGGTTCTTTACTGTTTTGCAAAGCAGCATGGTATGTTTGTTTGTCCATTAGTTTAAGTGTCCTGATCTTGTGTCCATATTGAAAGGTGTAATTACATTAACTTCATGCTCCACGGGAGTCCATCATCTCCCTACTATATCTTGGAGTTTATCCTTGAAGTTGCAGGGGCCCCATAAAAAGGGTCTTGGTGCCGTGTAATTGATGATCAATTATGTCATGACTGGTTGATCTGATGTGAACCAAACTTGTACTACAGATACTGGTTTTTATCTCAATAAAGATTGAAGTGGTTACAGTATTCTGAAGTGCTAGTAAGAGCTCATATCTTATAACCAACTAGCTTCTGCTTTTCTTGTCTCTGTATGATCAGTGCCACAGTTGCATTTTAACACGTTCAGAATCTTTAATTAGTTGTCTGTTATGGCTTTATCTCTGTCATCTTTTAAGGATATGCAATTTTTATAGGTTTTCACTCATTTTTCAAAATTCTCTTTATGCATAGAAATTTATTTCATAATCTTGGGTTGGGATTTGAGTACAAGGCAGCATTTTGGAAAATTTCATTGTCTACCATACTTACATTTTTCTCTTTAAAAAATGTGTAAAGAATTATAGAACAAATATCCCATAACATTCCTTAGCTCTTCTTTCTTCTTTTCATTAACCTTTTTGTATTTCAATTAAGACTCAGTCTTGATGAAGACTTTTGTGTTGGTGGAGCCTTCAACATAAAAAATAAAAAGAACTTTGGATTTACATTAGTGTTCATTGGTCTGATTTGATTATTCCTTGGCATTTCAAGGTATGTACAGTATATGCAGGTTGGTGAGTTTCAATATGAAGGACAAACAAAGATACTTAAGGGCAAACTGATGAGAGCTTGCTTATGGCAAGCAGTCAAACTAGTTCAGAAACATGAATGAGGGACAAGATGTTCCTGAATCACTGGAAAATTTTCCCAGTAGATGGATGTTTCTTGAAACTTTGCTAACATGACATTATAGTAATTTGCTGAATCATTCCAGATAAACAAAGAACATATGAAACGCACTGCTAAGACAGTCAAAGATGTCGCTGTTGCCAGCGGGTCAGGCCAGTCAAAGAAAAAATTGGCAAAGGATACAGTTTTGAAGACTAATGTTACAGCAAAGAAAGATGTAGTGAAGGCCTCGAGCACATCGCAACACAAAAAGTCCATGATTGAGGCTAATGAAGTTAAGGAGGAAGAGGCCTCAGAGAAGGAGAACAAGGTCCCTGGTAAACGGGGTAGACCATCCAAAAACAAACCTGGTCCAAGTGTCAAGACAGCCAGCAAGAAACGAAAGTCTGTCTCAGCCAAAGTTTTGAAATCAGAGACTGAAGTACAAAATATGTCAGATAAAGAGTTCTGTAAAGGAAACAAAGCTGTTGCAGCTAAGACTTCTAAAAGAATTAAATGAATGCAAATTATGGCAGATTACCCTATGGCTTATTTTTTTAATTGCTTTTCATGGAACCATTCATAGCTGTACAGTTGAATAGGATACAGATGTTATTGAGATAGCATACTGACAGTTCATGGAATACATTTTCTTTTTTAATGTTTCTTTATTGTTTTTAAACTGCTTTCTTGATTTAGCCAGATTGTTGTTATAATACTCAAACTGGGATTACTGATTACTTAATTGCTTAAATTAGTACATTAAGGTACTGTGCTTTTGGTTCCTTTCAACAAAGCAAGAAGTTTTTAGGTTCCACATTTTAAAGTTCATTGTACCTTTCTTTAGATGTGGAAATTATTTTATTCTAGGTTTAATCAATAAAACCCCTTTTACATTACATTTCTTTGTCCTATCCTTTATGAAGTCATAGGAAAATGCAATGAAACCATACCTCCCATTCCACAACCAGGTACCATAGACCTGTCTATGGTACACCCCAGTAACTTAACATGCCTTGATTCAGCCCAATGACTGCACATTAACCCTAGTATACCACATCATTCCAGTTCACTCTATCCCTTGCACATGTTTCACCTTCATGCATGTTCAGGCCCCAGTTGCTCAAAATCTTCACCCCATCCTTCTAACTCCAATTTGGTCTTTCCTTTGTCCTTGTTCTCTCCACTTCTGACACATATCCTCTTCGTCAACTTTTCTTCACTTATTCTCTCCATGTGTCCAAACCATTTCATCTTGGTGTTTTCTGTTGTCTTAGCTGCATTCATTAACACACCTGTCTTTCCCATTCTACTCAATCAAACAACTTCATACCACATACTGACATCAAACATTAAAGTTTTGTCTGTTTCCTGGCACTACCTCACTGATGCAGGAAACCAATCAAGTATAGGGGAGAAAGAATACTTCCCACATATTCCCAGCGTGTTGTAAAAGTGATTAAAAGGGGAGGGTGCAGGGGGCTGGAAGTCCTCCCCTCCTGTTTTTTACTTTTCCGAAAGAAGGAACAGAGAAGGGGGCCAAGTTAGAATTTTCCCTCTAAGGCTCAGTCCTCTGTTCTTAATGCTAACGTGGGAAATGGCAAATATATATGAAAGAAAAATATATATTTATATTCATACATATACACCATTTCCTGCTTTAATGAGGTAGCCTCAAGAACAGAGGAGTGAGCTTAGAGGGAAAATCCTCACTTGGCCCCATTCTCTGTTCCTTCTTTTGGAAAAGTAAAACAGGAGGGGAGGAATTCCAGCCTCCTGCACCCTCCCCCTTTAGTCGCCTTTTACAACACGCAGGGGATGCGTGGGAAGTATTCTTTTTCCCCTATCCCCAGGTATATATATGTATATATATATATTTTTTTTTCATGCATATTCGCCTTTTCCCGCATTAACGAGGTAGCGTTAAGAACAGAGGACTGAGCCTTAGAGGGAAAATCCTCACTTGGCCCCTTCTCTGTTCCTTTTTT
>JAYMFT010215013.1:0-11448 GCA_038088735.1 Panulirus argus
TATATATATATATATATATATATATATATATATATATATATATATATATATATATAAACGAAAATAAGTTATTGGTTTGACGCCGGAACCTCAATCAGTAACACCTCACAGTGGTGACTGGTAAAGATGGTATACGAGGCGTTGGGTGTAATTGGGTCGTTAAGGCGAGTAGGGGCCTGACAGAGGGCGATAGGAGTAATGGATGGATGGTTGTGTGGCTCAAGCAGGGGTGTCGCCCACAGCTCCATACCTCGGTCCACCATCCCTATATTCTGCTTCCCTCGTGCGGTACCGCGTCTAAAATCTTAATTTCAAAATCCTTATTTGTCCAAAGATGCAATACAAAAAATTGAGCATTTCAGCTGAACATATTTGCCACAAGTTAGCGCGAAATGAGCCAAAGGGTATCTCTCAAGTCTGCCTCTAACATCGCGAACGTTGTAACAAATATAATTTTCTTTTTTTTTCACCGAAACTTTAATAAGAAAGAGGTCAGTACACGAGGCGGGTGACCAGCAAGTCACTACAAGCTCCCATGCCGCCAGGCCCGGTGTCTCCCACACACTTTGTCCGACATTCACACTCAACTGTGAAAGGGGAAATGAGTGTCAAGACGGCGTATTCTTACGCCGCGTAAGAATACGCGACTTTGAGGGGAGGATGGTGAGACGGGCCACGTAAAGGCGGGAGAAGGGGAGGTGTTTACATTTCACACGCAGGCAGGTCTGAGGCACCCGACCAATATGGCCTATTCTGGGAACCCTGACGACGCCACGGGAAATGTGCCTATGTGTGTGTGTGTGTGTGTGTGTGTGTTCAAGACCATACAATACACTGTGGTCTTCACACCATTCTAAACAAGCCGCCAAGATGACTGTGCAAGGGAATTATGCAGGAAGCCTGCGAAGAGACCCCCCCCCCCTCCCCCGTCTCACTGGTCCTGTGTATCAAGAAACACTGGAAAGGCCACCCCAGCCTTACATCTACGGCTTCCCAACACACCCGTGATCCACGGTATGCTTACCCCTCCCTCCCCCATGCTGCCACTGAAATGCTTTCTCTAAGTAAGTACAGACGAAGATTTTTATACAGAAGAACCTTTCCTCCAGCGCCGACTCCTCTATCTGGGGGGTAGAACGACGCTTTACCTCAAGAGTATCAAGCCATACTTTACGTCAAGCAGTTTACTTCGATCACAGAAAAGTCATCCGGCGTGTAACTAAGCCAGAGAAAGTTAAGCATCAACCAGAATACCATGTCACCTCATACCTCCCTATATTCCGTACAGGAAAACCAAACTCTTCACCAAATCACATTTTTTTGATAACCTCCATCAAATCGGTTCGCCCTAACCAAACAAAGCAACGCGTTATCTAAACTCCTTGAATTATGTAGAATGGTTGGGCCAATACATGCTGCAGTTTTTGATTTCCTGTTATCTTTTTTTTCTTTTCTTTTTCCACTGCTGATGCTGGCGTTCGCGTTGGACGCTCCACAGTCATCAGCTCCACTACTCAACCATCAAACGTTTCCCTTTTTTAAGTAAAAGAGACTTTGCCCAAAGTGTTCAAACACGTCGCGTGCATCGGTAATTATTCCCGCCACCTGTCCTCGGCCTCTAATTACCGTACTTGAGTGGGAAGGCAATAATAATAATTAGCCTCACGGGCACCACAGCGGGAGGGGGGGGGGTCATTCCTCGACGGTAATCACATTAGCCATTGGAACTGGCGTTGGGAAATGGATTTCAGTTCTAAATTTCTTTAATTCCGTATTGCCAAGGCTGCTGTTGCTTCCATCTTCCATCACCACCAATACCAACGCCCGCCGCCCCCTGCCCAGGGGAGAGCAGGAGAGAGGAAGACCCGCCCCTCACCCCATACTCCGTCTTCCGATCGTCATGATCAGCACCAGGGTCAGGTCAAAGGTCAGGCCGTTGTGCTCAAGGACCTTGTCGTGCTAGAGGGGTGGGGTCGCCCAGCAACACACGTCACCCGTCACACATCACAGTCACCCTCCCATGGGAAAGAGAGAGAGAGCGGGCTAACCCCTCCCCTCCCCGGCGACTGTCAACAGAGAGACAACACTTGGGGTGCCCAGCCCTGGGGAGGGCTCCCCCCCCCACACCCCTCTCCTCCTCCCACAGCGTTGCCCAAGGAACAGGGCTGCGAATCGTTCCCGTCCGTGATGGGTGTTGCCAGGAGAGGGGAGGGGACAGCGTTCATCGGCGTCAGAGACGTTGCCCTTAAGGCTCTGGTCAAATGTCAGGCCATCACCAAGGGCCACCCTTTCGCGCTCAAGGTTAACCTCCTCCTACAGCTACTTGCCACAGGGGATGAGTTTCAACCATCACCTCCCACCACTGGAACAACCAAGTGGTCAGAACTTCATACCAAGACGCAAAATTCGTCCTTGCGATACATTTCAGGATAAAATTTGATGACTGGGACACGGAAAAATCTGAAAAAATGGAAAAAATAACGGTGGGAAAGGCAACAGGAAAAAACTAAAATTCTCAACCAACAGATGATCGTTAACGGCAACAGTCGTAACGACGAGGAAACACATATACCGACATCAACGATCCCCCCGCCCCCTCCCCGGGGCAGACTATATAAAACAACCCGTAAAGAAAAATAAATCGACGCGACTCGTGGGAGAAAACGGGAAGAATGGATTCATGGCGCGAGGTTCTCAGGGTGTGAGAGGCAGGTGCACCAAGGGAACATGGCGAATATATTGGTCCTGGGAATGGTCTAAAGGCTTTGGCTACGTTACAGGTGCTGAGTCCGTCCTGGGTGACGCTAACAGGTCCTGGGTGTCTTGGGTGACATGGAAGGTGGTATGCAACTCCTGGGTGACGGTGCAATGTGCTACGTACCTCCTGGGTGACAATGCAAGGTGGTATGTACCTCCTGGGTAACGGTTCAAGGTGGCACGTACCTCGTGGGTGACGGTGCAATGTGGTGCGCACCTTCTGGGTGACGGTGCAAGGCGGTTCGTACCTCCTGGGTGACGGTGCAAGGTGGTACAAGCGTGGTGCGTGACGCTCGGTCGGTGGGTGAGAGGCTCCTGGGAAGAGATGGTGAGATAGTCAGTCCAGCGTTGTGACGCCCTACCACCATTCACTAGCACCGGTCCCACTTGCCTCGCCACTACCCAGATAGGCATCTCCCAGGCCGCTGGGGCAGGTTAGGACACTGGGAGGACATGGGACGCACTAGACGGGAGATGGGAGGCGCGGGTGACGCTAACACTCAAGCGTGAAGGAGGCAAAACGCACGTCATGCTGCCCCTCAGGAGCGCAGGATTATCCTCTTGAGCACGACGGTACGACCCACGAACACAACTCTGTGTTTGCACGGCTCTCCATGACTAGACATCTGACAAGAATACTGGACACGCTTTAGAAAAAAAAAAAAAAAGTAGACATGGTTGCTCTATCGTACGTTAATGACAAAGTGGATACATAAGGCATATGTGTTACCGCTCCCCATCGCCAACGCGTGTCCATAACGGATCAATGGCAGGGACCCCACCACCTCAGGACAGGCCGTCCAGCGTCGGAAGGAACCCTCAAGATGGCGTGGCCAATATCCATCCACTGGCCGCCCTCAGCTAACCTAGGCCTGCCGGGGATCAGTCAGGCCGGCCTGTGTTTGTCCAAGCTGTCACAACCCCAGAACCGAGGCAGCTCTTCCTACTTCCTGACGCAGATGCACGGGCTGCTTCATCCTCCCTTAGCCCCGCAGGCACCCGAATGAGGGCCTGGCCTGTGACCTGACCCTTAATGATCAGGTCGACGCCCAGTCCACTATACCCAAGGGTCGTATCGACGTGCTCAGGGGGGTCGTTCCGTCGTGCTCAAGTGGTATATGACCTGTGTCGCGTTAGATCCCGCTGCCTCATTATGCTTCTCGACCAGGATAGTGCTATACCACATGCCCGAAGTACTATATTCACATCACTGACATATCATTAGATTTCATGAATCTTCAAGCTGAAGTGACAAATGCGTCAGCAATAACGCTCTGCATGAGAACAGAATTTCCCAAACCAAAATTTTTACAAACCCTGCAGGAAATCTGAGTGAAGACAGAGTTAAAGAACTTGTGATAAAACCAACCCCAAAACAGGAAAGCCTCCCATTCCCACTTGACCGTTTTCTTTATCTTCAACACAGTCAAAGAAACTGCCAAATGGACAATATGCATTTATCTATTCAACGTACTTCAATCTTAACGTAATGCCAAATTCAATAGCTCACTAAATAGAAATTCGTGTTTCAGTAACATAACGCCGGTCTTTGGTTTATGAAGCGTAGCGACCTCTAACCGTACAAATCCATCACATCACATCTGATAACGAACTCACAAAACCCTGAAATATGTGAGTTTCCGTAAATACGACCTGCCATAAATAACCCAGCCCTCGCTCTCAAGGGAAAGTGGGCCTTAATCCTCCTGAGTGTGAAAGTCGCCGGACAAAAGCGAGTATGCAGTTTGCCATACATATAGTGACAATTTACACGTGGATAAACACCACCAGGTATTACCCTACTATTTTCGCCTCTATGTCTCCTATCATCATGACTCAAAATGCTCCTACTCCTAAACGGACAAGGTATCGGCCTTAACCTACTGAGCACTACGGTACGAACGTAAGAGTGCGACGGAACGATTCTTGAGCCCGAAAGTACGACCCTTAGATACGACGGTCTGGCCCTCTGATCTCACCCACAAGGACCAAGCCATCATACCCACAGGTCGTACCGTGGTACTAAGAGGTCGTAGATTCGTGTTTCAGATATGAGTTGTCCAGTTCACTTTTCAGTTCTGCCTGATACCAGTGTACTGGGTGACGCTGCCCATAACTTGCTTTTATTACAGGCAGTCGGGATGGAAAGCGAATAAAGCGATGGAGGTGGGAGGAAGAAGGACGTGAATAAGGGAGGTATACGGGATAGTTGAGGTAGAATCACACAAAAGGGGTACACACTGGCGCCGGGAACCATTCAGTACGTAATCCCAGTTTTGGGTACATATCACAAAGGATGCAAGGACGTTTGGCCAACAACAACTGTTGGTTTGTTGAAGTTAAAACTTATCTTTAAAATCATTTTACCTCCACGAGAATCATGGCTGGTCTCTGTATATGATAGCTTAGCCTCCAAACGCTTAGACCAACATATGCAAGAGAATTAGTTCTGGTTAATAAATCGTCTTCAAGTAAAACTGCTGTCACGCCAGAAATGCTCACCAAGAGGCTATGCCGTACAACACTAACAGCGGTTACGAATGTTTTGATTCGTTGGCCAATCAGATTTCGGCACTCGCCCGGCGCTGCCTGACGTATGAATAAACTGCGCTACCAAACACATATTCCGAGTCATGGCGCCGGCGGGTATCTGAGTTACATCCGTTCTAGCTAACCACAAGGCCAGACCCATCAGTTTTCAAATATTTCTCTGAGAGCACTAACAACTCGTATACACTGCCTCCTCAAAATTCGTTCATTATTAAAAAAAAGATTATATTAAACTATAGCCTCAAATTCTTTTATCGCCAATACAACAAAGGAAATGTCAAGTAATCGCCAGAAATAAAATTCATTTTAAGTTCCTTATTTCCAGCCTAGATGACCAAACTCCTTTTTCATCGTTCTTAAGACTTCCTCAGATGCTCGTAGTAAATCTGGCAGTGGTTAAAGTAGGGACGTCAACGCTGCATGACCAACGACCTAAAAAATATGCCACAGGACTAGGCTTCTCTCTGCCTGCTACCGTTCTGAGAATTTAAGGACTCAACAAACGCGAACAGATCAATTCTTGCGAGTCCAACCGCGGATGAAAGTTCACTAAATTATATTTTCACCGTCGGTGAATGAAGATGCACATTACATTTCTTTCCCCACCGATGAATGAAGCGGGGAATTATACATTGCCGTCAGGCGAGGTTGGTTGGAGCAACGGTGTGTGTGTGTGTGTCGGAGACCGTCCAGTCCACCAGCCACCTGGTGACAGGTATGGAAGGTGTTCATAACACCGTCATACAGCACCTGACAATGTCCCGGGACCCAGCCAACCAGCCACCAGCACGACCTCGGCCCACACTGAATGTGAGGCCCGGCTGGGCCGGGCAGGGGAGTGGGGGGGGTCCGGACACCGAGGGTGCAGGTATAGGAGAGGGAGAGAGAGAAGGACTACAGTGAAGAGAATATCTATGAGGCTCAGAGGGGACAGGAGACCTGATGGACATAACCAGGTCCTGTGCTATCGTGTGTGCCCTGGGGGAGGGGGGGGGAGGAAGGATGAAAGCTGGTTATCTGGAGTCTTGAGGGCAGGATGCATACTTTGGTGGAGGAGGGGACAGTGATGGTGAGTCAGGTGAGGAGGAGACGTCCGCGTGAGGGAGAAGGGCAGGTGCGTAAGGCAAAGTGAGGGAAGGGAGTGAATGGGAGTTATATCAGTTAGGTGCGACCCTTCGAAACACGAGTGATGAATTGAGGGAGGATGAGTTAAACACCTCCTCCCCTCCTCAATACCATCTAGTCTGGGTGGGTCATCCTTGAGTGACACAAACCACATCACAGTAAAGTATGCCACAGTCCGACACTAGTCCATCTTCTTACGGTACGAGCCTCTAATTTGCTTCACTATGCATTATTATATTAATGAACCAATAATATATAATCATATCTATTAACTGTGTGTGTGTCATTGCCATTTATTTTACGGGGAGGGTTATACACGTGTTGCCCCCGTCTCATACCTTGTGTATTTGTACTATGTCTTTACTTCAAAGTTTGTGTATACACACACACACACACACATCCCAGCCTCAACCAGGTACCCATTTATCGACAAGCCCCGAGGGAAGGATGAACAGCGTGGTTGACTGTAGGCCAACTGGCTCGCCCAGGATTCGAACCCTGGCGGGCCCGTAATGTAAATCTTATGAGGAAAGTTCAGTGTAATACTGTGTGTGTGTGTGTGTGTGTGTGTGTGTGAAGGATGTTATGATCATGTAGTAGGTGTAGCAAGGTGGAGTATGTAGTGGTTGGCGGGTGGACACGTGGTAGAAGTGACGGTGGTAGCGCCCTCAGGGGAGCAACAATACCCCAGGAGGGCCGGCGCCCCCCCCCCCCCCCCCCCCACCAAGGATTACTCCACAATGGCCACCACACAGAAAGGAGGCGCACTATTCTCGTCCCAGAGAGAGCGCCAATACTGCCTCATTAGGGATTACCCAAGGCATTATTCCCGACAACACCCCCCCCCCCAACACCCCCTCTCTCCAACACCCGTGGCTGTGTAGCAAACATTATATGCATCATTTAACTTGTTACGACCAACAAACAAGTATGTAACAACAGAAGCGTGACAGCAACCCAACAAGTGCCCGCCAACAACTTCCAGCGACAGTCGGGCAAGGAACGCGCAGCACAATGTGGGCAAACACACGACACACGGCCAGCCAGACTGAAGGAAACGTCGAGAATAAATCATGGTGTCGGAGGGGGACCTCACCGGAACACCATTAACAGAACCCACAACGACAACGCAGGATCATGACTGCATGTGCTAAACCCCCACCTAACCCTTAATATCCATACCTGACACTTGGTATCAACTCAATCTCCCGTCAAAATCTATGCATATAATTATGTTAGGTGATAAAACAACCAACGGACATAAATAAATAAGTTACGTCAACCTGTGGTGTGATTTATTAGCAAAACAATGATGTGCTATTTCATCCATTATTATCCAGTCAATATGCACAATTGCCATTCCAAGAGAGAACAGACTGACTCAATAACTTCAACCCGTTTTATTTAACTTTTATAATCTTAAATCTTTTATGCTGTTATCTTGTAAGAATAATCCTCCACAGTGCAAACCTTTTAAGTTGTTAGGTTATACGATTAATACGCCGTAGTGTTGTAAAGCGTGAAACTTGTAAATAAGTGGAATATTCAAAGCGGCCTCGACAGGCAGACGATGTGGCCTGGCCGGCGTGAAAGATATGATGCCCCAATACGTTCCCCGGGAGTCGAGGGCCCTGCCAGTGTTAAGGAAACTTGATCAGTCGTCTTGGGCCCAACGAGCTGTGTGGGACGAACAAAAGGAACAAGAGCAGCAACAGCTTGGTGGATCATGCGTCACCCGAGACACTAACTATAGCCAACACGAGTGTAATCTTTAAACCCCCCTCCCCCACCGCTGATCTTGCCTCAAACTTGGCAATAATGGCGTGTGAAGCAGACCAGATTACTCAATCAAGCGTTCCAAAAATATGAAAGGGCGATAACTGTTGGTTCACTGTATTCTGAACTCTTGAAAAACATCATATCACTTTTTTTCTCTAGACAGAAAAAAAAATATGGTCATGTATTCATGGGTCCATACGCCAATCCAAAGTCAAACACACTACGGACGGCGGTAAATGGCGGGAGAGCACAGCGGGTCGGCGGGCCACACAAAAGCCTAGCAACGGTACTCCACAACAATGGCCTCCCCATGACCCTCTCTCCCCGGGAAGGAAGTCACTCGTGTCACACGGCTCACCTTCCCCTCCCATGAGTCGTACTTGCGTCCTTAAAAGGTCGTACCGTCGTCCTCAAGCGCCGTACCGTCATCCTCGAGTCGTACCGTCGTCCTCAAGCGTCGTACCGTCATCCTCGAGTCGTACCGTCGTCCTCAAGCGTCGCACCGTCATCCTCAGGCGTCGTACCGTATTACTCAAGACCTGAACACGTACATCACACTTCCAGTACCGGAGTGACCTCAACAACCACTTCAGCGTCCACGCTTATGACACATCCAGCCGACCTGTGTACTTCCGCCACACCTCCAGAGCAACACACTGTACCGCACGGCCGTATTTATCCACATCCAGCCCGCGGGATTCGTGTTTTTTTTTTTCCTTTCCTTGGCAATGTTATTCCTGCCACGGCAACCCGCCGCCGTTCGGGCAGAGACGGGATCTGGGGGTAACAAGTGAGGCCACATCCGCCCGCCTTTTGTAACCGCTCTCAATGCGATTTTCCGTCATTGTTACCATAATCCCGAATGTTCCCACCACAGCAAGGGTCGCCAGTAGGCCTAGGTAGGGGTGGAGGGGAGAGAGACAGGGACAGACGGAGAGAGGCCTAATTTCCCCCTCTGGCCTACTGTACGCTCAAGGACCAAGTCTCCATTTACATCCTTATCAGGCTACGGTGCATTGACGGACGGGGGCTTTTCCGTACATCACACATCTTCCACAGTGACACCTTACCTGGTGTGTGGAGTCTTACATCTGACCCACTCAGGCAGGGTAAAGGAACGAACCGTGTCTCGCTGTTTCGTCACGGGTCAGCTTCAGTGAATACATCCTGTCTGAATCATCTGGCCCCAGGTGGGGTCAAACTCCCCTACTGAGCCTGTAAGCATGACGGTACGACCCTTGAGCAGGATGGTGCGACACTTAGGTACGTATTAGTAGCCTGGGTGTTGGCCAGACCCCCTTCACAACCAGGTCAGAGTCTACATTCTCACACGCAAGGTTTCTACCATCACACTCACGTTAATCCTTTACCCGTCTCCCTGAGTACACGCGTTTCAAGCACGCGCCACATTCTAATGAAGAAGACCTGTCGACCCCCCCCCCCCCTCTCCCTATAAGATACACACGCATACCATTAATTTTTCATTAGTTATTTGTAATTATTATCTCACTAATAATATGTGTGAACACATGGAAAGTTACCCAAGGGCACGGTGTAGTCTTCTGGTTCAGGTCGGTTTCACCACGCATACTTCATATGTTAAGGCAGACATAACATACCGATCGGTTTAGGAAGTTGACATACCAGATCAGTTAGGCAAGCAGACAACAATCCAGCCGCTCGCTGGAGAGCACTACTCACGACAAAGCCGGCTGAACAGCTCATATATATATCACGGGTGTCACTGCCTAGGGCGGGCCCAGAACCTGATCTCATTGTACTCAGAGTGTACATAACTGTTTTCTAATAAAACTGTAAAGGCCACCGGACTTTCAATAAGAAGACCAAGTCACATATAGAACATAAGCAGTTATCGAGACGAGCTTACACTCCTCACATCCCCAGAACCCCTAAACAAGAGTGGCCACACGTCCACGGCCAACCTCGTCACCACACAACCTAGCCCTGGGTGCTTAACCAAAACTCAAGAGTCAACCCAATTCATCCAAAGGTAATTTCAGGTTACTCCGTCAGCCATGAAGCGGAAAGGAAGAGAAACCATTACCACCCTTCTTACTTGTATAAGGCCGATGCGACCTCAGAACAAACCACATGAATTCTCCAACGCGTTTGATGGCGCGCGCATTCCGGGTGCCTAGCTGGGCCATCGCCAGCAGCGTCGCTCGCTGTTGGCAGTAACCGTTGGCGGGTCTGTTAGATTCATTACCGGTGATACACGACTGCCCTTCAGTACAGAGGAAAGAAACATGCAGGCTATTCTTCCAATGTCCTACAGAACACACTTCTAATCAGTCCGCTTAAACGATGGAACGACCCGTCAGCACGACGGGACGACCGTTGGGAATGATAACACAGGATTCGAACCCATGCGGGCCTTTGGTAAATGCGGGTCATAACGCTAATAATCACTCCGCCTCAAAGCGGTCACACAGTAAGCGAATAGTCACCTTTGATGAAGCTGTGTTACCGTCAATGGATGGGAAGGAGCAATCCTGAGGAATTCTCGCTTTAAATTAAGGACTGTATAATTCCCTACTCCTGCGTGGAGTGCAATGTCGAAGTTACTTACAAGAGTTCCATAAAAAGATTCCTAGGAACACTTAAAACACATACAAACGCACAAAAATACTCTCAAACAAGAACACAATACTTCATTAATGCAATAGCATAAAAAAAAAAATCACATCAACAGTAAGCAGCATCGTCTTATAAATTACTCCTACGACTCACTGACCTCCCCCAGGTGGTCAGTCCATTCGTTTAAAGACCTCCTGGTCCTGATGAGGGCATCCCTCTCCTTACCTCTGAGCCGATGGCGATGATTTCCTCGATGTTTCTCTGGAAGTAACGTCCTGCAGCTCCACGTTTCCCTCGCTGCCAGGATAGCGTCCTGAGCCTCCACGTTTCCCTTGCTGCCGGGAAGGTTAGGGTGCGGTGCTCCGGCAGACCCAACGCCTCTCTCTACACACACACACTGTCAACGGAATACTCTGATGAAATTACAAGATAAAACTATTACAAATTTACAGAATAAATTGGTGAAAGAACAGTAACTTAACAAAAATTTGCTTGTCATTTTCTCACCATACAAGTCAATACAACTTTTAATAAAATTTTTTTTGTTGGAGTGCACAAATAACTGATAATATTATATATATATATATATATATATATATATATATATATATATATATATATATATATATATATATATAT
>JAYMFT010215023.1:0-11448 GCA_038088735.1 Panulirus argus
TATATATATATATATATATAACAGAAAGAAGTACAGCAATGTAATGAAAGAAAATAAAGCATATGAAACAAAAGGCTAGGATAAAAAGAACAGGGAAGTACTTTATTGTCATATACGCAGCATTCCGTTTGGTTGCTTCATCACTGCACCAGTTGATGTCTCAACCTCTCCTTCAGAATTCTGCCATCAACTTTGTTCCTCTCTCCTATCTTCTTTATTTTTGTTTACGGAATTGCCTCGGACCTCTGAGTAGGCAAAACGTTAACCAGTGAACTATAGCGCTTTTTAACTCTACTTTTCTTTTATTCGTATTTTTAGGACAATCTCTATTACTAAAACAAACTCCATCACTAACACAAGCCCCATCACTAACCTTTTCATCTCTTGTGATGTCTGTGGTTTGGCTTCTCATCGCAATTAACACAGCATCTATCATACCTTGGAAACTCCAATTAGCAAAATCTGACTTAAAACAAAAATTTATTCTCGTTATGACTTTGAAGATTCTTCTCTTCGGAACAGTTACTCTGCTTAGACCTACAAAAGATTTGTCTTTGCGTGGGGTACAGCTATGACAACTTGATTGTTCATGATCTACATACTTTTTCTTTCTTTTTTATGTTGGAGGCTCCAGTCACGGACAAAAGTCCGCATCAAGACCAGGCATTAAAAATTCTGCAGGTAGTGAAAAACCTGTCTTTTAAAATGTGCTAGGTCATACTTATTGGGAAAAAACGTGAGAGGGTAGGGATTTACAAAGTTTCGAGTTGTAGGGAAAGAAACAGTTATCAAAACGGCACACCCGTGAGTTGCCAACGGCCACACAGTAATCACGTGACGCAGCAGCTTTAGGCCAACACCTCGGCTTATCTATGTTAACGCCAAGCTTGAGGCCAACCACTAAGCAAACTTATGTTAGAACCAAACTTGAAGCTAACCAATAGGCTTACCTAAACTACAGCCAAGCTTGAAGCCAACCACTCAGTTCACTAGAGTTAAAGTTAAGCTTGAAGTCAACCACACGGCTTACCTGAGTTAGAGTTAAGCTTGAGGCCAACCCACACGGACTGGTAGGTATCGTTGATACTAGACATCCCATACAATCTGCGAAGCAAATCAATTATACTGAGTACACTGACTTGGTAACCAGATAAAGCTCATACATGTTTAGTATACTGACCAAGAAACTTTCATTTGTTAGACAGTTTAATGACTAATACGAATGTTAAGTAATCTAGACGGTGCATTACTGGACGGTGTTGTCATGTGCTTCTGTTATGATGTCTTCAAACAATGGTGGACCTTCGTCTAGCCTCCCACAGACGTTGGCAGACGTTGGCATTCCTCATCCTACCTCTCTACATCTACACGCTCATCCCTGCTCACCCATCACTCTACCATACACTCACCTCCCACATGAACTTGCTCTGCAAACCTTTGTTCCCGTGCTAACCCGACCCACACCTACCTAACTTGCCTGTGGTTGGCGCTCCCACAATTAACCTACTCACCTGTGGTCGACCCCCTACACCTGGTTTAGTGATTAACCCGTGCATGTGCTGCACCCACATCTGGTCGGCCCCCATATCTTCCTTTTCCCTTCTGGTTGTTCTACATCTGTCTCTCTCACCTCTTATCGACCACCACACATGTACCACTTACCTCTGGTAGGCCCACACATATACACCATCTCTCCTCTGATCGGCCGCCACACCTGACTTACCTATGATCGGCCCGTACATTTGCATCACTCAGTTTGGTTAACCACCAACAACCCTACACACCTATGATTGGTCTCCTTCACATCTATGCCAATATCCTTCAAGAACACCATACAATGGATGTGGTATATCCTCCTCCTTAACATCCGCACTTAGACCAGCTCCCATCGTACCAGGTATTTGTGGTCTGTCACCCCCAATATTCCTCTCTTGTACTTATCTCCTCCATGAACATTGTACAGTGCATGCACAATAACGTCCTCACAATCCACGTTTGTTTCATTCCTTGTATTTTGTATCGCTGTCCTAACCTGAACCTGACACAAGTCTTGCTACACTATCGCCGAGAACAATATAAAGTTGTCTGAGTCAAACTTTACATGGAACTGATCACCTCAGCATTACCCAGTCTGCCACGTACACTAGTCTCCTACCTGACCCTACGTCATTACAGGAAATACCACAACCATGTCCTGTTCACCGCATCTCAGTAAAAGTATCACACAAGAAATGCAAGCACCCCATCAAAGGCAGTTCGTGAGACGTGTAGTTGGACAAACATGGGCATTCCTGGTGAGGATGCTCACCCTTGGATGAGGCTCTGCTCCTCCGCACTGCCGATACTAACAAGGTGACCACCGAAGGATGAACAAGACTGCTCTGCTATGCCCCAAGATAACGGCTCAGCAAACACCTGTAATAGTACCACACTGATCACATAATGATATGATACTTCCAATGACATAGCAAGCTACCGGTACGACCAGTAACACAGCAAGCTACGGGTACTACAAGTAACACAACAAGCTACGGGTACTACAAGTAACACAGCAAGCTACCAGTATCACCAGTAACAGAACAAGCTACGGGTACTACCGGTGACACAGCAAATTATAGGTACGTACCTGCCACTACACAAAACTAATCTTTCTTTTTCTTTCTTTTACAGAAAATGATAATCCATCGGGAAATTTGAAATGCTGTCAATCTACAACACTTAGTTTGTTCTTCAGAATACCGCAGGGAAAGCAAATTGAGTTTAAGCTGATTGATCGTCATGTCGAGAACCATGAATGAATGTGGTCTCGAGACTAGTAACATGATTCTGAATAACAATGAACTACAGTTAGTAGAGAAGACCAAAATATAAGTTCAAAACTATGCAGCAGGAAAATCGCACTCCCTGTAGAAAATATGAAAGCGAGGATATACAGAGGTGTATCTGGTGTGTGCCAAGAGAGGTTTTTAGTTACAAAGCAGTCAACTCCGTAAGTCGAGCCCATGTACACATGTGACTGCGAATCTAAAGATCAGTTTCTCTTAAATAGGATGGAATGTGATGAGAACGCAAAGGGTCAAGGAAAACTTTGGTGCTGATATTAGGGAAATGAACAATGATGAGAACGCAAAGGGTCAAGGAAAACTTTGGTGCTGATATTAGGGAAATGAACAAGCCTAGTAGTTTATACAGATGGTGTACAGTAGAGAACGTTGGATAATAGTGTACTGATATGAAGCAAGAAATAATACAAGCCAGAATGAAAGCCTCGTGATCAAGTGGCAACTAACAGAACTTGTGGTAACAGTGTTAGATGTTAGGAAAGAAAGGTGCCTGAATAGCTCTTGATGGCTAAGCTTCTACATAAACTCAGTGCTGTCAAGGCAGGAAACAACATAATTTTGGCCCTGTAAGCTTAGTAGGCAATGAACTGCACTAACCTTGTAGCAAGCACCTTCCTTATGGACCCAGTCATAGATGCAAACCGGGGGAGGCGGCTGTGTAGTGACCACGGGGGGAGGTTTGTAGCCAGGACGGTCGTATTCGCCTGCAGGAGGAAGATCTAAGTTACAGAAGGTACCAATACTAGGAAACAGGGCACGGTGGTTCTTATGGTGGTGAGAGATATATTTTCATGGAGAGCAAGGATCACAGAAGAAAACATGACAAAGAAAGAGCACGAAAAGGACAGTTGGAATATGAACAAGAAGATCCAATGAGCAGAAACAGAACTGGAGATATGCTAAGAAAAAAAAGGAAGAAGAGGAAAACGGAATTAAAAAAGTAACTTTAAAAGTGCTATAAAAAAAGGAACACAAGAAAGAATATGAAAAAAAGACAATTAGAAAAAAAAAAATGCGAAGAAGAAAAGTAAAGCAGCAGATATAATAGAAGGCTCGGGATAAATATGAAAGACAGAATGGGGAAGAATATCGGCAAGGGAATTAGTAGAAAGAAGGGAAGCCGTGAGATGACAGAAAAACAAGCGATGGGAAGAGACACAGAGGAGCAGTGGAAAGAAAAGAAGTTAAGACGAAGGAGCAGCAGAAGGAAGATAAACAGGATGTAGTAAATAAGCGAAAAGAAGGGAGGAGCTATTATAAGAAGAGCAGTTGAAAAAAAAGAAATGGAAGAAGACAAACGATAGGAAGACAAGTAACAGCAGTAGGAAAAGAAAAGCAGTAAGATGAAGAGCATTAAATGGGAAAGGGAACGAAATGATAACAAGAGAAACAATAGGAAAAATTGCCACACTCTCAACAATTAAAGCATATGCACAATATAGATGAAGCAAATTTTCATGAAAATTCGTAATTCTGTAATCATTTACATATACAATATTTTAGCCCCAGAATCGTATTCAGCTTGAAAAATATATGCTAAACTGGGGTTTCGAAAGGAATGAAAATAATAAATAAAGTGGCACATGACAGGAGTCACTGTAAAATAGTACATAAACACGTGATGAAGGCATGGTTGCCGTCCTGGTAATACTTACAGATGTACCGGAACTCATCATCGCAGTTCCTCACGGTCCACAGGCCAGGGTTCGTCCTCTCTCCCGATGCAGACACGCACGTCCCACGCTCAGGATCTGTAAAGATAACATAATGATACATTTGCTTATCAATGATAATCTACGACTGGCTTTATGATGTAAGCAAGACGTAATCAGTGAGCGGGTGGTATTCTATTCGCGTCTTAACACCAGTGGCCACCTAAGTTGGGCGTGGGCCGACTGTCTCCCCCAAGACTCGAACCCATGCGGGCTTGACCCTGGCGGGCTGTCCTGACTCATGGACAGTAACAATAACCTCTACACCACGGAGGTGTGTGTGTGTGAATGTAACTGTGTTCCTGTGTATGCGTCTGTGTCTACCTCTGACTGCTGCTGGTATGTCTATATGTTTATTTGTTACTGCCAAATTTCATGTTCTACAAAATCCTGAGTTTACTGATGAAACGATCGTACACTAAAAGACGAGATGCCACAAGTTACAATTTACCCAGTAATTCTTTTAACAGAACAACCACCGACCATCCAACATACCTGTTCCGTTAAATTATCAATCTCAGGAACCCTGAACTCATCATCTTTCTCACATCCCATTACATATATGACTGTAAATGAATTAGCTCGTAAACATTCAAGGTTTTTACCCCCACAATACAAACTTGTACTGCACTTACTACCTTGTCCTGAGTGAGACAATATAACAAGGTATGACACAGAAATATTTCATGCTACATCCACTAATTCGAACTTATTGTTATGGGCTATACAGTAACAGTGTGACTAACCAGGTTGAAATTCGTCCCAGTTGGTAAAGTCCACCGGATCCTGATTGACCCAAGCGAAGGTGACGGAGCCGTCTTCGCCGACGGTGCCCGAGAGACCAATCCACGCCTGGCTCCCCAAGTCACCCATGTAGGCCGAGATGACGGAGCTTTCGAATCTAAGGAGAGAAACACTAGTTTTAGAGGCACCACTCTCACATGCTCTTAGACGTTACTTAACAAAAAAGTCTTAATTAAGGAGACAGGCAAAGAAAATTCTACACTAAACTCATTTCGGGTGGCCAGTAGCACAAAAACAAAATAAATCAACAACATCTTGAAGACAAAAGAAGTCCGTAAAATAAATCTAGGAGCTTTACCTTTTCGGAAAGACCACCGCCTGGATGGGGTAATACTCAAATCATACATCCAGCTCTTATTTCTTTTCTATCCACTAACTGCACATCTCATCAACTGAATATCTGAGATGATGAACTCCCTATGTGGAGATAGATAGACTTGAACGGGTGAATTCATTAGATTTTTAGCTTCACTCCCATCTTGGTCTATGCCACATATTGCATATCAATCATATTATTCTCATATATCTCTAAAGATTATTCTCTACCAAAACCGTAACCTAGGAAGCTGCTAACAAATTGTTATCGAACTTTTTCAAATCACTCATTACGCATGAAGGCAGGCCAGTCGAGGTAAGGTTCATATTTAAACTGCCGTTCCAAATGGTCATCATAACCCACGAAGCTGATCGATTTGAAATCTGTCGTTACTCAAGAGGGTGTTCAATGAGTTGAGCCACTTCATCTCAAACACTCTGAACCAAATGAATGAACATACGCAAAGGCCAGCATGACGGCCGAGAAAGGTCATTTTACATGTGCATTCAAAGAGTGTCAGTAACTAGTATGGGCCGAGGTGTTTGACGAGTTACGTAAAATTGGGGAGGGCGATTCAATCTGTCGAGAAGAAAATGAACAATTAATTAGATCATCTTAATCAGTACGAAACCCAAAACTCATAAAATAAAACTGAAGGAAACTTTACATCACATTCCGAGACTTGTTTCGTACATGAGAGGGATGAGGTCGATGGACAGGATAGCCTCACACAGAAGGTCCAGCATATCAAAACTAGCCATTGTTAACCATCAGATTCTAACATGATTCAAAAGAAAACTGTCCAACCTTAAAGACATTAAAGCTGGAGCAATCTTAGAACTGGTTCCTTTCTGGGAATCCTTTTTTAAGTCACTGGTGTGGGATTGTGATCACCTTAATGAAGTTGCCAAGATATCTTAAATTTAACTTCGTACTCGTCTCACGGGACCAACCCTCAAACTTATTACATACAGACCATCATCACACCTCACGGGCCGTGGCTGCTCTCCAACATAGGTATGAAAACACTAATTACTGCCACTTAATATCCAAAATCTTGTATATGAATGGGTGTATAGAGAAAACGTATGCAGTAAGCGTAAACTGGACATCCTGACTTGTTAAAACTAATTAGGGTTCACATTACTGAAATTATGTGAATAGCTGTTGAATCTGAAGTATTTAAAAATCTTTTGGTCTGGCCTGTACAAGGAGAGTGAAGCCTGAACCAGCCTATCTGTCACTTATGGCCACATTTCCTACAGTTAATGACCAATCTACCTGTCGTTGTTGGCCAGCTTACCTTCAGTAAATGACAATCGTAACTGTTGCAGATGACCGGTTTACCTATCGTTGATGACCAGGCTACCTGTCGTTTATGACTAGTCTACCTACCGTTAATGACCAGTTTACCTGTCGGTAATAACCAGCCAACCTGTCAATTCATGGCCAGCCTATCTCTCGTTGATGACCAGCTGACATGTCGTTGATAACCAGCCTACCTACCGTTAATGACCAACCCACCTGTCGCTAATAAATAGCCTATCTGTCACTGATGAGCAGCCTACTTGCCCTTAAAAAACAGCTTAACTATCGATAATAATCAGCCTACCCACCATTACTGATCACCCTACTTGTCGTTGATGACCAGCCTACCTGTTGTTGATGACCAACCTACCTGTCGTTGATGACCAGCAAGTGCGCCTTGCGACCTTCACAGTCGTCCTTGGCTTGACTCCAAGAGAATGTCGACCCAGGAAAAGTGTAGCACGACCCCTTGTATGCCAAGTCACCCTGTCAGACAGGTATTGACAGAGGTTATCCACACCACATCTTGCTAAAATAAACACATGAATCTGGATTTCATATCTTCAAAGGATTTACACTGACTGGATCCCACCAGGTTAAGAAACAGCCATGGTTTAACGATATCTTTATCATCAACATTATTACGCAACCCTTCAATCCCTTTTATAGTGTCTCAAAATTTCAAAAGACTGCACTCCGTACAGGAGCAGGGAAATGATGGCTTTTTTTTTTTATAGAACAATAAGTTCCTCGACGAGACTATGATACAGCCTGACTTCACCGTGACGTCTCAATTCCAGCGAAGTCACTTGCAGGCAAAGTCCGGTAACACAATATATATATATATATATATATATATATATATATATATATATATATATATATATATATATATATATATTGTGGATGTTTGACGGGAATCAAGCGTTAGAGACTGGGCGTCGTCTGAGAGGACGGTATAATACCCAGAAATGTACAGCAGGTTAAGGCCTGCTACGCTGTGTCGCGGACGGCCTCATTGAGGCCAAGGAATTCCTAGCGAGAAGAAATGTGCCAGATGACAGATCTACCCGGTTCTGTGGAGTGGCATAGAATCTTCCAAGCTGTAGCCAGACTGCACGAATTTTGGCTCTAATTACACTGGCGTATCACGCGGGAAGGGTTCGGGCAAGGTTCGGTTTGACCAAAGTATTCGGGCTGAGCCCCAGCAAAGACTATATGACCTTTGAGGTCCCAGAAAGGAATTACACTAGGTTTTGAGGCTGATCAATATGTGGAGTTAGTTTTGGAGTAGGACTTAGGGGGTGACAAAGTGGTGCTGGTGTTCAGGGTTGACGCACAGAGAAGGTTATGAACAAAGGCAATTAGGGTCAAAATGTGTGAATATTAAACTGATTGGCATTGTAAATGTTTGGCCACATTGATCTGTGTTGCGACTTAAATTAAGAAAGATATTAGGTATTCTGTTCATAGCGAACAAAATGCAAACCTTTGGATTGAAAATCTTTTTAATGTGAATAAGTCTTCATTTTTGAAAGGAAATGTACTTGTGTTTATTGTTTTGTATTTTGTAGAGATTATTATTTAGTATTTCTTTTGTAAAGAATTAAGTAGATTTTTTTTTTGTTTCAGTAACCTATGAAGGAATTCATTTGCGTTTCAGATTTTCTTTGTGTGGTGAGGTGAACCCTGTGTACTCAACTACTGGTATTTTTGTTTGAGGGTAGTTCAGGATCATTTAGGTGTAATTGTAGTATTAGAATTGGTAGTTCTGAGGTAGAATATTCATTGATCAAAGGAGAACTTAGAACTACTCATCTTGCATTCTGGAAGTTAGTTCCAACAATGGTGACTTAAATCCCGGAGGGTTACCACAGTAGTGTGGCGTGTCTTATGGTTTTAGTAAATGTTAAGTGACACTTGTCACTTTATCATTACTTCGATAGTAGCAACTATATCAGAAATAAATTATTAATAGAACTTAGGCATATTCTGGTATCTATCTGGTAATGATTTGCAAATGACGTAAATTTTGTAAAATTTCATACCATTTTATAATCAAAGTTGACAATCTTACAATCATGTGTGGTCATGACAAGTCATATGGAAATTGTCAGCAACAGGCGTACCGTACGCATCGTAATTTGTCTTCAGCTGTGATTGCCTGCCGAAAATGTCTCTAAATTAGGTTAATTTCATTTACGTTACGATGAATTTCATATATTCCAGTGTACTTTTAGTATCGTGAGTACCAAGCGAACGACTTGAGCGGGTATGATAAAGAAAAAAATTTACTTTGATTTGGTTCCTTCTTAACTCCTCTTACCTTATTCACACCATCCCAAATTTGATTCAAAGTTTTTGAGTAAACAGTCTCTCAAAAGATCATTCCAATACATACTTCTGGCTCTCTGATTTACCTCTGCTGTACACTCGGCAATTTCAATCAAAGTTTCCCGTTTTTTTTTTTTTTTATTGCTGGGATCTTTACTCCTTTTACTGTGGCATTTCCTTAATAACTTATTCCAGCTCTTTACAATCTTATAATCATGATACCTAGGCTTAGACTTAGTGGTATATTCATAATTTTTCCTCGACTTATTCAAAATGGAATCAATTGCTCTTAACAAATCATCATAGAATATATTTTCATCTTTAATTCTAAGGTCTTTGTACGCTTTAAACCATTCGACGACTTTTGCTACAAATTTACGAATTTTTGCTACTTTTATTGAATACCATTTCCTATTGTTAACATAAAATAATTCGTTCAAATCTAGCTTCACCTTAACTACAAAATGATCACTCAAAAGCATATCCACAACATCCAGATTAACACGTGCATCCAACATTTTAAAAGTACTGCATAATCAAGCGTACTCCCTTTAACATGTGTCGGCTCACCAGCTCCAAAGACCTTATATTCACACAATGCCAGGAAGTTGACTTTCTGGTAAAGTTAAAACACTGCTTTGCCCAGGTAGTGTACTTTTTTTTAGCAATACAGGAATTGTACGAGAGAAACGCTAATAATAAATAATTCTACTGAATGGTAAGCACAAGTGATGTGAAACCTTCCTCTTTTTCTGTTCACTATACCAGCATTCGTGGTTTCTCCAGTAACCTCTCCTCAGTTGAACACCATCTGTCTAGTACCTCTCATAATATCTTACCTCTGTCTCAGACACAGTTGTCTAGCGATGTTCTCACTGCTCTCTTTTCCATATCTAACGATAATTTTTACCCACGTTTCCGATTCAAAGGTGGTGTTTGTGCTTATTCCAAAATAAACACACCTGTTGCACGCCTCAAGGACGTTGAATCCTAAAACTTTGATGTTATGTGGCTCAAAGTCTGTCTCCTATTACCACACTTGTCCTCTGTTTCGCCTACTGCTCCCCTTATTGTACAAATTTTGTATCCTTATTCGACTATCTAAACTCCTAGCATGAGACTGTGACATCCACTCACCCGCAAGACGAGATCCTCTACCTCGGGGATTTTAACGTTCAACATAAGAAATGCTTGAATTCCTCCCATACGGACGATGGAGGGATCGAAGCCCTCACGTTTTCCATTCTCAATGATTTAGAGCAAATTATCTCTCACCCTATCCATATACCTGACCGCTTTGACCACTCTCCTAATATTCTGGATTTGTTTTTTTACCTCTAGTCCATCTCACTGTAGATACACAATCTCGCCCCCAATTGGTTTATCTGATCATACTCTCATAAATATACCTATTCTAACGGCACCTCCCCCTCCAGCAGCCCTTTCTAAGCGTAAATACTGGCACATGAACAAAACTGACCAGAATAACTTACGTAACTTCTTTTTTGACTTTCACTGGGTAAATTACTGTCTTTTATGTGGTGATGCTTCTGTCTCCGCCAAAAGCATAACCGAGGTTATTCTTGTGGGAATGAAAGCATTTATACCCTCTTCCTCCAAGACTACTTCTTCATCCAATTCATGGTTCAGACGTTCCTGTTTTGAGGCCATTCATGCAAGGGATCAGGCATATTGGGCATGAAAATCCTCTCCTACCTCTGGCTCCCATTCAGCTTTTATCACAACCCGCAATCGCTGCAAGCGAGTTATCCGTGAGGCGAAGCGTTCCTTTATTCAAAGGAAGTGCGATAACCTCTACTCGTCATCTACGGATAGGTCTTTCTGGTCTTCAGCTAAGGGCATCTCTAAAAACTTCTGGCGCTCTACCTTTCCCTCAGTTTTCTATCCTGATGGTACTATAGCTGTCTCTCCCATTGACAAAGCAACTCTCTTTGGTTCCCGTTTCTTCCCTAACTCCACCTTGGATGACTCTCATTTTCCCTCACCCCCTGATGCTCCTCTTACTAATCCTATGACTCTTCCTGTAATCTCTCTTCGGACTGTCCGAAAAGCTCTTCTTTCTCTGGACACAAGCAAGGCTTACGGTCCTGATGGCATCCATCCCCGTGTA
>JAYMFT010215034.1:0-11448 GCA_038088735.1 Panulirus argus
ACACAAGACCTGATGGTCTATGACGAGGTTATCTGCTGGAGGACAGTACATGGGAAGGACTAATACCACAAGACCTGATGGTCTACAACGAGGGTCTCTTCTGGAGGAGAGTAGCAGTAATCTAAACTCTTATAATTTTTACAAATGGCGAGCAAGATAGTGTAGCAGAAGGCATTGGATACACCAACACTTCTTCTTCTTCCTCCTCTTGCAGGGATGTTTGAGGAAGTGGCCAGTGTGAATCCTCCCCTGGAAGGAGTGGGCACCACAAACACCGTTCTCGCCGTCTCCGCCTTCAAGAGCATCGATCCCTCGCCCAACGCCAAGCTGATCAAAGAGTGGAAGGTCTCCTTCTCTCTCCTTTGTTTATGTTGTCGTACAATTCTGAGGCGTTTAGGATGCAAAGCTTCCTCCACTTGTTTTTTTTTTTTTATGAGTTAAGAAGTTTTTGAAGTCTTCCTGTGCAAAACCTTTTGATGGTTTTAGTTAAATTTTTATGTGCATTTTTATAGAATGTTTTTTTTTTTTCCTTTGGGATGGTTTTAAATTCTCTTGCATTTGTCCAAATTCTTGTTTTTTTTTTTAATGATTTTGGTACTGCAGCGTTTCTGTTCAAAGGCTTTATTTTCTTTTCGATGATTTTGGTGTTTTGAAGCGTTTTTCTCCAAAGGTTTCAATTTTTTTTTTTTCACGATTTAATTGAGTTCTGATGCACATCACTTCAAAGGCTTCGTCTTTCTTGTGTTAATTTTCAGAAGCTTTTCTATTCATGGATTTTTTTTTTCGTTGAATTCGTTAAATTTCATATCATATCTTACATTATTCCAGTGTTCTGAAGCATTTTTGTTCAAAGGCTTTTCCCTATCTGATGATTTGATTAAGTTCTGCAGCGTTCCAATGCATTGGCTTGTGTTTGTATCAAAACAATTATTTTTTTTTTTAATCAAAAATTTTTGGCAGAATTTTCATAACTCTTGACCGTGTCTCACCGTCTAATATCAGATTTTGATCAATTATCATGATACATTTTCGTGGGCTATTGTTTGATGAGTTGATAATGAATTCGAAATCCAGTTTATGAATTTTTAAGTAGATATAAGAATTTTACTTGCATACGAAGTATGATTTTTATAGAGGGTCATGAGTGTGATTTTTGAGTCTCGAAGACTTTGATTTCCTTGCAGGATTCAACTCGTGTTTACCTCGAGCACGTAAGAATGTTCCCTTTTGATGTATTTCCTTACGATTGTTAACGTTTTCCTGTTGATGACCTTATAGATCCGGTTTCTCTCTCAACGTCTCCTCAGCTCCTTCTCCCCCTGCCTTTGTGTCTTGACGCCCCTCTGGTGACGTCCTAAACACCCCACCCCCTCTCCATCCTGAGCCTACTGACGTCCTCCCCTCCTTCAGCAGCAGTGGACGGGGGCGCGGGCCTTCCTGCAGGACATCATGATGGCGGGTCTTCAGTGTCATAAGATCAGATTCCTGGTCAAGGTGGCGCCTTTCGACGAGCCCGGCGGATTTTACTACATCCTCCTGACGGAGGTGAGGCCCTTGGGCAGGGTAAGGTCCTGGGTAAAGGTAGGGGTAGGACACTAGGGCACAATTGGGGTGCTCGAGCAGACGACCAGGTTTTGAGGCGTTACAGAAAACTCTGGGTTTACCACAGTGGGGTTGAGAGAGACCTGGTGCTGCTGCTGTTGCTGCAGAAGGTGAGGTTCCTGTGAGGAGGTTTTGATCCAGTGTCCTGTTGGGAGCAGCGACGTAGGTGTTGGGAAGGAATGAGTAGGCCCTGAAGTAGGTGTGGCCGAGCTGGGGAAAGATGTTAGTGGGTCTATATAAGGTGAAGGAGGACTCGTTAGGGCGCAGAGGTGCTGGCAGGGGGCTGGAAGAGGTGCACGTTTACTCTTGGCGGTGTGGTGCCGATGGGGCGGTAGTATTAGAGCAAGACCTGGAAGTGTGAGGAACTGGTAAGACTCTCTGGGTATTTGTCTCATAGAACCCATTTGATATCGCTTTGATTTTCCAAAGTACAGTTCTTCATAATACCAGATGGACCGTATTTTGAATCGAACTTTAACTTTCCGTCAATTCGTCCACGGTATTGGCTGGTTATTAGAACCAGATCGGAGAGACAAATGCAGTCAATAGCCGACCCTCAGAAACATTTTAAAGTTTTTAGACAAACAGTCTATCACCTCTCTAGTGTGTGCTATGCCAGTCTGTATTTGTTTACACAAGGATGTTCCCTCCGTGACGTAGTGCCATGACGTCACGAGGTGATGGCAGGAGTTAGCCCTTACCTCTATGTTGTTTCCGTCCACCAGGTGGCCATCCACGAACCCAGCAACGAAGGGATGATCGTCGACATCCTTCAGAGATTCCGGGTCGAGCGCTGGTCCGGGTACAACACCATCTATCGGAAGGCCCAGTAGTTCGCACGAGACCTCCTCCTCCAGGCCACGACGTCAGTCGCAAGCGGCAGTGACTCGAGAAGCCCTTCCGGGCTACCAGGAGACTTAGACTACATCAGCCGCAGCTCTGACCCCCCCTCCCCCTCAAACTGGCCTCGTAACGCGAGGACGAATTGACCAAAATTAGCCCCAAAACATTTTTTTTTTTCCTCTCTTTATGTCTTCAGGAAATTCATCCACGAGTAGGCTAGAAACAGGCCAACACTTGGTAGACCACGCAGTGCTGGGCAAGCCGCTGCGTCTCAGGATTACTCTGCGGCCGACGGCAGCTCAAGGGTGGGCCGCTTTGATGACTGTATCTCTCCCTTTACCTCGGAGCTTTGGAACTCTCTACCCTCTCGTGTCTTTCCCTATAACTGTGACCTGGCATGTTTTAAAACACAGGTTTTTTTACTTCCAAAATTCGTAAATACTTTCCCTCGTTTCTCTTTCCCTTTCATTAACCTTTCTGTTCTTCAGTTAAGCCGTGGCGTTGATGTGGACTTTAGCCCATGACTGGAGCCTCCAGCGTGAAGCAAGAATGAAAGCAGCGTAGCGGTCAGAGCTCGTAAAGGAAACAGGAATGTGTGAGCACAACTGCAGCTCTTCCAGCCAATCGGATCGCGCCCTGCGGTCACCGCTGACGTGACGTCATTTGTTTACCAAGCGGTCACTTGAGGGGCCGGGCGTGTGTGCGTGTGTCGGGCCCTGACAGGAGGATCGACTTTCAGCCACTCAGTGTTGATATTTATGGACACTTAACACTTATTATTACCTGCCAGAAATGTGGCCATCATTTCAGCGACCGGGGTGGTACTGGCTTTGCCTTACGTTGGACGGTGATCATCTAGGTGGACCTAGAGGAGGAGCAGGAGGAGGAGGAAGACCGCCTCTTGGTCAGCTAGAAACCAGTTTCTAAGATTGAAGGAAAATGGGAATAACCCCCAAGATATCCAGGGGTCAACATTAAATGTTAGGGGCCTTGTTTAAAGTCATCTTAGCGCGAGATATTTTATGATACTCGCAATTTGTTATCATCATCATCGACATCCCTTTACTGTTATCCCGTAAAAGATTATCTTGAAACCGGTGATCCTGGTACTTATTGACCTGTAATAAGGTACCAGGTCTTAAACTCGCGTTAATGGGCCTTTGTTATTTTCACTGTAAGACCTGTCGTGTTATACAGGTCAGATGTTATGGTCTTATCAGGTCCTCGAGTCAAAGTATGAACCCCTCTGGCCCGATCAGGTCTTGGTATAGACTATACAAGTGTTTCAGGTCTTGGTGTAATCCGTACTAGTACTATCAGGTTTGGTATAAATTGTGCTGGGGTATTTTCAGGTCCTCATTAGCCTTTGCAAGCAAGTTTTGGTTTAACTTGTATAGAGGTTATCACAACCTGGTAAATTAACATTGTTAAGCAGGATAGGTAAGTCATTAGTTATAAGGTCATTGTCAACTTGGGACATGTTATATTTAGGTCGTGACTGACCTGTAACGGTGTTATACAAGGGCGTTACATTGTGGGTCATGATGTTACATAGGTAATGAGTAATGGTCATGTAAATACTTTGCTTACGTAGCTTAGCTTATTTCGTGATGTAAATACTTTGCTTGCATAGCTTAGCTTATTTCGTGATGTAAATACTTTGCTTACATAGCTTAGCTTATTTCGTGAAGTCCTGGTTTTTAACTCTAGTATCGATGTGGAGATTGTTTAATTATATTTCTGGAGTGCCTTATTTGTTGGTAGTATTACGTACTCTCGTTTGCCCTGGGTAAAGTACTGTCGTGTAAAGTGAGGTTAAGTGTATGCAGATGTTTAAGCGTTTGTTATCTTCTCTTGTTGTAAGTGGTTTTCATGTAATTCGTCCTGTGATATCCAATAAAATTTTGATTGTTGAAGAACTCTTGATTTAAAAGCAAATATCACGTGTTGTTTATTCCAACTTGTACGTCTTGATCTTTACTCCCTCCTTTCATCAGTATTAACTTGCTGCTTCGTCCTTCTGTGACCGACACTCACAGCTTCATTCCTCTCTCTCTCTCTCTCTCTCTCTCTCTCTCTCTCTCTCTCTCTCTCTCTCTCTCTCCCTCTCTCTCTCTCTCTCTCTCCCTTCAGAACGGTCATTCACCATTCATGAGGGAAATCCCAGGTCTGAACCACAGGAGTGGTAATACCCACTCACTCACTCACTGCACCTTAAGCAGTTACATTGTATACCGTCACGTACCCGTCAGTGTAGTTTCATCATTACAGTGTTTGCTGAGTATCGGGTTTGGAGATGGTCAGTAATTCATTCGTAACTGAATACCCCTCTCCCACCCCCTCCCCTCACATTGCATTACTTACCCGTAAAGTGTGTGTATAAGTTAAGGTTTGTGTGTCATTAAATGAATGAGACTCGACCCATTTCACATTTATTTTATTGAACAATGCATTTAGCTACATTCGCCTCCGTCATTGAACAGTATGTTTAGCTACGGTGATAAACATTTTGACGCACATTCACTTTCCTAAACATTCGTTCTACATAAATATGTTTTTTTTTTATTTTCTTTGGTTTCGTAGATCAATTGGCACATATTAAGACTGTAGAATAACCCAATTACAATTAAGGATAGATCCAATTTAGTTATTTACACATTTTTCCTGCAGGAGAAGTATCTGTCCTCCCAGACAATCTGAACTAATTTCGAAAATAATTGATAATATGGCAGGAAAATGGTACCTGCCTATATTGGGATCGTAACAAAGCTAAGGGCTTTGTTAACCTCACTTACACTACGTCAAACATAACAAAATCAAGTGTTTATTATGTCACTGAATGTTTAGCGAAAATCATTTGAAAGAACATTCGTATTTCGAGATATATTCACCAATTTTTTGGGCGATATGTTTCAAAGGAATTACCCAGATGGGATTTTGGTATTAAGAGTTTGTTCTGATACATATTTAAAGGCAGCACACGTATAGATATGGAGACATCATTGTACACTTTACATTGAAAGCAGTGATTAGTCAGTGTATATTCAGTGGTGGGTAAATTAAGCTGCCCGTAACCGAACTAGTGATACTATAGAATATGATAGAGGCTTCTATAATCGTTCTATAACGCTCTGATTCCCCCACTGGGTCGAATTCGTAAGCATTGCGAAGACTGATAACAAAGAGAGAGAGAGAGAGAGAGAGAGAGAGATCAGAAAGTAAGGGAGAGAGAATTAGTTTTCCTATGTTAAGGAAGGTGCGTAGCTGTATTTAAGGATGTAGATGAGTGAGATAGTTTAACCAACATGTACTGAGCCACAGGCAAAACAGGTACCGCAGTATGAAGAAACAGAAACACGTAATTATCCGAATTTTGAAGAAAAAAAAGATATGAATTGGTTATCAGTCTAATTTCAGGTCAAGGGTTAAGTATTAATCTCTTACAAGGTAGATCTGTATTTATTCCAATTGCCATTAGGGATATAAGGCTGAAATACCTAAAGGAATGATATAATGCAAGTGATTATAAAGATGAGGAAGCAAGATTTTGGGTATTAACGATTGAGATTTCCTAAACGAATATGCAAATCAGGGTACACGCTGTATTTAACAGCGACGGAGGAAGGAAAGTAGGCAGGGGTGTTTTGCTCTTAGTTTAAGCTGAGCTTTGTCCTTAAATAAGTTGCTGTTAGAGATATGCTTCGTAAAAATAAGCTTCGTAGGAAAATAGCAGTAAGGTTAGTTTACATGCCCCAACACAGACACCAGAGGTAGACGAGACACTTCATTAACAGCTAGCAAGGAGATTTTAACATAACGGGAGATTTTGACATATTTCAACATGCCGGTATCTAAGTAGGGAGACTCTTTTTTCCAGTAACTCTAAGTTCTCTGATACAGATCGTTAAGAAACTTTCTCGAGACAAAAACGTATTAGACTCCGTTTCAGCGTCAAACGATGATCCTGTCCACAATGTTTTGCAGTTGGAGAAAAGTTTGGCACAGGTGATCACCGACAGATCACTCTTGAGGTAGGTTGTAACGCTGCATATAGTGCTAGTCAGCAGGAAAGTCGTGAGAAAATGAAATACCGGATTCAAGACTTGAACATTTTAATGATTTTCGCATTGCTGTTGACAGTACAAGGTGGGATGAATCGTGTCAGTGAATTCAGTAAGCTTCAGTAAGACTTTCAGAGTAGTAGTAGTAGTTATAGTAATAGTAGAAGAGTTAGTAGGGAAACAGAGGGAGCACGTATGCCAGTGTATAGCAGACGGTCATTTTCCAGATTAAGCCAAATATGTGGAGCTTTGAAGTATTTGTTTTCAAAAAAGAATATGAATTACATAAAACTTGTGTTGAAGCATTTGTCAGTATGAAGTTAGATTCGTAGAAAACATCCAACAAAGTCCCGCATCAGAGATTACTAGCATTAATTAAATTGCTCTGTATAGACGGCGCTGTACTTTTCAGGTGGTTAGAAAGTTAGTTGACTAGCCGTAAACAAGGAGTGAAAGCTCAGAATATGGTTAACCGTGACAAGTGGTGTGCCTCATGGATCGGTCTTGGGACAAGTTATCATTCTCATGTGTGTTAGTGATATTGGTAATGGTCTGTGTTCCAAACAGTCAAAATTTACAGACCTAACTAAGCTGGGAAATATAACTGTACAGTAGAAATTGAACTTTTAAAAGATGCAAACTGGCGTAGACAAACTAATGTCAGACTGGGCTCAAAGGTGGCAAAAGGATTCTTTACATCGATAAGGTACGTGAGGGAAAAGGAGACTTGGGTGTAAAAATCTATGGTGACCTTAAGACAAGTAAGCAGTACATATGAAGTTGCAAAAATGGCGAGCAGTATTCTATAGACTCAATAGATAACGTGAATTTGAATACAAGAAACTGATCCTCATTTGTTTTTTCAGTTCACTGGTACGTCCTCACCTCTAATACAGCTTTCAGGATTGGTCACTTTGCTCGTAAAAAGACAGAGGGTTGATAATGAGAGAGCACCTGTAACCGAGCTGGTTCCCGGACTGAGAATCAAATCGCATGAGAACCGAGACGGACGATTTAAACTTATTTCGCTTCGAAAAGAGAAGATCGAGAGGTGATTTCACACAGGTACTCAGCTTTTTCGAAGGCTGTGATTATATAATGCCATATCGGTCGTGCTCTGGCTCGTCTTGACTGATGCAAATTCGTCAGGAAACGTTTTACTTCGAATGAGGCAAAGTACTTCTTCTTCAGCAGAATTGTTAACGTATGAAATGGTTCGCCAAGATGGAGCAAGTGTAAACAGCGCCGTAAATGCGTGTTAGAATAGACTTGACAAAACACTTTGCTTCCAAATCCATGACTGACGCAATTTGCACCTCCTTATTTACATACAAAGTTTACAGGCTATCTCCCCAAAATGATTTCTTTCCCTATTCTAACTCTCATTACACTCTTCCACTAGCACAGACACCCTCGAAAGAGGACCCAGCAGTGTTCTCTCTCTGTTTGTATCCCTTTGTATTCCTTGCTGACGCGAGTCCTGTAATACATACAGGAAGACATCAGTTCCGTGTGCCCAGACATGAAGATGATTTAAGTTATGTAGGGCTCTGGTGCAGTGGGGACCTCGTCTACAATAGGAACATCTATGTACATACAGTAGTGAGGTAGGGCTGGCTTTTCAGCAGTAGTGAGTGGAGAGAGATGTCTTAACAGTGGGTTCGTCTCGTAAGCCGGTTATCTAGAAATACATCTTAAAATTAAGGACGTTTTACGAGCCTCTGCAGCAACATGAAACAAAACAAGGAGAGAAGATTACTGTATTTAGTGAAGCCAGTATGTGAAGAAGCACATTGTATCCATGTATAACAATATTATTAACATTAGAATACTTCTCTGTGTGATTGGCAACAGATACGATGCCTCTGCAGTCTACAGCTAATGAACTTCTGTAACGAAGGAGCAAGACTTTCTTGCTTGGACATGAGAATTCAACTGTAAATCTACTCAGGTAAGAGAATAGGTAGCGACACTTAGACCGCGGGACTCATCTGAGGGATTATGACGAAGATAATAACGTTGGATGAAAAGAAGAACGTACGCCATTATGTCAAGAGGGACGTTGTGAGGTCAAGACACAGATGGGAAGTGAAGGTGTCTGTCGAACCCTCGTGTGAGGGGCGTTCACCAGAAGGGTTTTGGCCGGACTGAAGGGAACAGAAGGCTCCTGATGAGACTCTCAGGTGAGTAGTGGCGGTCCCAAGTGTGTGCCGAGGAGTCTCATTGAATGGTAGTCCTGGTGGGTCGTTGTGAGTGGTGGTGGGTCCTGGTGGGTCGTTGTGTGTGGTGGTGGGTCCTGGTGGGTCGTTGTGTGTGGTGGTAGGTCCCTTTAAGTCGTACCGAGTCAGGGCAACTGGTGATTGGGGGTTGGTCATCGTGATGAGCCATATTGACTCAGGCTAACTGGTAGTGGTTCCTGGTGAGTTTGGGTTTGACCGATGGTGGGTCTTGGTGGGTCCTGTCGTCTGGTGGTGGTGGTGGGTCCTGGTGGTGGCGCTCGCTGGTGACTGATAGTTGGGGTTGTGGTGAGAAGCGTCCTATCGTGGTGAGGAAACGCGTCAGTTCTGGGGAAGCTTATCGAACATGTACTCTCCCAGGCCGGGCCCGACCCTCTCCAGGTTGGTGATGTACTGGCTGATAGTGAAGATCTTCTCCACCTGCGGGGAGACATACGCGCCCTCAAGACAAGCAAAGAAGGAAGGAATATCTCGATGGTCACCCTAAATGATATTTGATAGTCAACAGTGATATGAAATGGATATACGCTTATCTGATGCATTCAAAGCTTTTCAGAAATAATGAATATACACAATATAAAGTGGGTCTCTGAGGAAAAGAAGACTAAATTGCAAAGCTGTATCGGCAGGAGGATGTCCACGTCATAAACGATAGCTGTAAGTGTTTGAAATTATCATAAATCATCCTTGGATAAGAGGTTTGTGGAGGAGGGAGGGATGGATGGGTACCCATGATGAGGCTGGGTGAGTGATGCCGTTGGTTGTGAGAATACTCACCTCTTGACTCACACACACACGACACGACACACCGGGCGCGTCTCGGCCTGTACAGTCATATCTAAATCGGTAATTACTGTCACATCATGTCTTTTGTAGCATGAATCCTCTGACAAGCAGATTTGGGTGAAATAAAAAGTTCTACAAAGTAGTGGAAGGGATGAGTGTCAGGAGCTCCTTGTTGTCGAAGCTACCGGCAGAACTAAGCCACGTAAACTGCAAGACTGGACGTAAGAGTCCTTAAAGGGACCTATAATGTATGTCGTTTCAGTAACGAAGTCGGGCAAGGTAACGCGAGAAGCACTCGTGCAGGTCCTAAGGCTTTAAGTGTTGGATCATCAGATTTAATTGTCGTAACGAACGGGCGGACGGACGGGCAGAGGAGGAGGAGAAAGGTGCTCGCCCTGGGGTCCCGCCACGGAACTAGATCAGCCAATTGTCTCTCCGGGCGACGTCCCTCTGTGCTGACATAGTCCAGAGCGCCCTGGCTGACAACACGGACTCGCACGCTGAAGGCAGTCCAGTGATCCCGCCGCTACGGACTCTGACATTAGCTCGAGTCTGTTGAGTCATAGTATATGGACCCTGATAGCGAACCAGTGTTGATCGCGAAGCTTACATACCGACGGACTCAACAGTCCACCAGAGTGTCTGTGTTTCAACGCCTGGGACTGTCAATGCGTGAGTGTGTTGACTCTGTCATCACGGACTCGGGGACGGGGGTAGACAAGTCTTAAGAGGCCACAATGTCTGTAGCTTACGTCCTCAAGACCAGAATGGATTCAGATGCTCATTAAGACATTACCGGGCAAGGACTTAACACAGAAACGCTTTCAAGATGTTGTTTGGTCTGTGAGAACTGATTTGAATATCACGAGACTTAGAATAATACAGACAGTTGACTTAAGTCAGTGAGCTTGTGAATACAAATTAGATTTGCCTGGGAGGGAGGGAGGGGACCATAGTTCATCGAAAATGCATAAATTGTGTTCAATTATTAATACTACTGCTATTGCTTTCATTAGCGATGAAAGTGTGCATCGCTGCCGTCCAGGGCAGGAGACTGAGAATGTCTTACGATACGAAACAAATAGAGAAATTAGAAACTTCTCGACTCAAAGCGTACTTTAGATCTATACATGAATGAAAGAATAGATAGGATTGTGCCAGGCGTACCTATTCTAAGCTTAGGCAGTCTACGCCAACTTGTAAATCATCAGCAGACGGTTGTGGCCTCACTTTAAATATCAATATGCAAATCGCTCTTGTTTACTTCGCCTGATAAACTAGATAGCAAAGCAAGACCCGTCGAGTGGGGTACCCGCACACATCAAGTGCAGAGGTCAAACATGACGGCGTTTGTATTACTTTACTTCTAATCTGGGAGGGTTCGTTGCGTTTATATATGTATATATATATATATTATATATATATAAAATCAAATGATTTTTAACACTGTATGACCAGTTAAAAACACCTGTTTTTATGGTAGTGGTTGGTGCAAATGTGCATTTCAAAATGCCAACCCTACATTTTCTTTCTGAGAAGAGAAATGACCCATAATAACAATGTTACGAGAGAGAAATTCCCTTCTTGTACTTTAGCACAGTTTGGCCTAATGATAACAGAAAACGGATGCAGATGGCAAGTGTAAACAGATAATGGTCTGGCGTGCGCATGTGGTTGGTTAATGACAAGGCAGGCGGTATTGCTGGGGTTCCCATCCCCAGCAGCTGGGGGAGCCGCCCTAGGGGGAGACCCCACCGAAGGGCGCGTGTGCCGGCGTTCAGGAGCTGTGTGTGCGTGTGTGTGTTACTGTGGCAAGGAGTCAAGGATTGGCTGAGTATCCTTGTAGGATGTACTCTTGACAAGAATATATATATATATATATATATATATATATATATATATATATATATATATATATA
>JAYMFT010215045.1:0-11448 GCA_038088735.1 Panulirus argus
ATATATATATATATATATATATATATATATATATATATATATATATATATATATATATATATATATATATTTGACGCATCTGGGCAATATTCGGTAATTTAAGTCCTAGCGTAAAATATATTTGACGCAGATGGTCAATATTCGGCAGTTTAAACCCCAGATAATCTATATTTTTTGTTTTTCTTATTTCTTATCCCTTTCTGTAGATCAATGTGATCCTTTCTATTAGTCTAGCCATGCGCCATGTTAAGGAGCACAGTTTGTTAAGGGTTCTTTTCATTTAGGACAGTCTGTCACTGAGTTAAGGAGTTGAACGTAGTCATTTTCCCAGTCTTGCATATCCCAAATTGGCACTCTGAATCGTTGCATGTCGGATTTACGCTGTGGTATATAATATATGGGCACTTTTATTATACGCCATCCATATACACCGATATACAAGGGCAGTAGTGTATGTCGTAACACTTTCCGTACATCATACACCTCCATTATTCGCTATACACCCACTCGTATATGTGAGTTATCTACCCACAATACACCGTGTGGAATAACACACCATACACTGACACTAATTACAAGCCTTCATACTCACCGGCATTATTAGTTCATACATCTAGCCATCATGCATCATACACCACACACGTGTTCCACACACTTAATTGCGACACGGAAGTCACCAAGAAAGCTGAAAGCAAGTTGTTGTGGAAGTACAAATATAGTTAGTTATAGATTCCGTAGCTTGCTCGTCTACTCTCCAACACAACTACGCTTCTCTTGTTGCCTCTCTCCTTTAGTGGAGAGAAGTCTCTGGTTAAATGAATAAACGAATGAATAAATTACCAGTGACGATTCGAAAAACTCCTGTCTAGGTCACCGGCAAGGATTTATCCAGGGTGTACTCGAAATGTTAGTTTAGACAGTGATTAACTGTTTGTCAGGAAACGAGATTTAGGGTTGACGCTTTTCTAAGAGACCCACCTCCGGACGATAGCCAGGGGCAGTAATCATGTTGGTACTTAATGTATCGATCAGGGAGGAGGGAGGGAAAGAGTGTTATAAATTCAAGAGGGAAGAGGCTGTACACTATCCACGCTGGGATTACCCATGTTGCTTCCCTCCTCCTCCTCCTGTAGATAGTGATGGATGGAGGGTAAGCCAGCTTGACTGGCAGTTTTGCCACTGGCCTCATGCCTGGGACTCCTGGGAGAGATGAATGCCCTCCTGCTACTGATACTGCTACTGTTGTTACTACTCCTAAATCTGATGCTTCTCTAATCCCAGCGTTGGTGTTAATGCTGCCGCTCCTGGCACCAGATGCTGTTGCTGCTGCTTCCTTTCAAACTCCATTCCTCCATGATCCCTATCTCTAGGCCATGCTTCCCATAAACTGTCTTTGGTAACATTCACCTAACTCCTTCCTTCCTCACTCTTCAACCATATCCTCTCATCTGAAACCATCCTTAGTCCCTTTCCTTTCCTCACAAGCCTCATATTATCCCTCTCTTACCTGACATGCCAGCCTCGGTTCCTTTCCTTGTCTCACAGGCCATGACACCTTTAGTTCCTTCCTTACCTCGCACATCACCTGTTTTTGTATCCTCACCTCACGTGCCACCTTTGGTCCCCTTTCATGCATCACACGCAGCCTCTTGTCCCCTTTCCTTGCCTCACACACCACCACCTCCGATCCCTTCCTTGCTTTACGCCATCACTTGCCATACCTCTTGCCCCTTAACGCCACCACCTGCCTTGTCTCTCTTCCCTCACACCACCACCACAACCTGCCCTAATCTCTTGCCCCACACACCACCTCTAACCCTCTTCCTTGCTCCCCATTCCATCCCCTGCAGCCATCCTCCTCTCCTCCCATCCCCTTAAGCTCCAACATGCCCTGACACCGTTTCTTACGTTGTACACGACTAAAGTTTAGAATAAAATACAAATCTTTCCTCCTCATCTCTTTTCAGGTATGGTGTGCTACAAGTTTATGAGGCTTGATACCTTGTCATTTTTTCCCAATAATTTCCGAATATTGGCAGTTTTTTAACAAAGCTGTTTTATGACTTAAAGATGGGATGTTTAGAGAGAGAGAGAGAGAGAGAGAGAGAGAGAGAGGTATTTAGTTGTATAAATACTGTTGATATGCTGTCAGTAGCTCTAGTAATGATAACAGTATGATGGAATTAATAATATTAATGCTGATTTTAAGTTAGAAAAGTATGGCAAAGGTTATGTATGTAACTGAAAAGAAAGGAGGAATAGGAGTGTGATAGAATTGAATAATGTATTGAGATTGAGTTGGGTATAGGGGATGGAAGGACGTGGCAGCCAAGAAAATTTGTATGTGATGGAGACTTGAAGGAAACAAGTACAGCCATGAGAGAGAGAGAGAGAGCTGAGAAATGGTAATCTGATTTCCTGATTCCCTCAAGAGGGATACGTTGTTTAGGGGAGCAGGGGACAGAGGGAGCAGAAGGAAAAGTATTGAGGAAGGAAAGTTTAGTGAGGAAGGTTTGAAGGAAAGTTTGGTGAGGGAGGTTTGAAGGAGAACTAGGAGGATGAGATGAATGCAGAAAGGGAAACATGGACCAGCGAGTTGGAGATGAAGCAAGCAGTGAGGAGTGTGTGAGTAGATGGAAAAGTAGGAAGTAGTGAAAGATGTATTGTGTAGGTAAAGTGAAGAGACCTACAGATGAGTAAGATTAGAAGGGAAGGAAAGGAGAATGGGAGAATCAAGTGGCAGCAAGAACAAAATTTAGAGTAAACACAGGTATTGTGCAGTGATTTGGGGAGAGGCAGGGAGAGAATCAGCAAGAAGCTGGATTAAGGGATTTCCAAGTAGAGAGAGAGAGAGAGAATTTGGGAGGATGAACAGGATAAGCGGAACCAGGGATAGAGCTACAGGGGAGTGAGGCCCAAGAATTGTCAGGTAAGGGAACTAAAATGGAGGGTAAGTAACTTTAGAGTTTAAACCTGGTAAATGTGGAAGGTGAAACAGTGTAAAGAATAATTACTGGGAGGAAAACTTTTCTGAGTGAGATTAAGGGGGAAATGAGAGTGGGGAATTTCTTGCACAAATAAAGAGCCATAGTGAGACAGAGAAGCTATGCACTATCAGCCACAGAGGAGAGGGGAAACTGAAGAGGAAGACACAGCTAACCTCCAGAAACTCAAATTCTCTGATGAAAATATTCTAATTGCATATTTACAATAAAAAGCCTCTAGTCGGATAATGATGAAAAAGGTTACATGTACTTATCTCTCATCCTCATTCGTCAGCCTCACTAATACTGATTAATTCAAAGTCACCTAATTGGAATTGTGAGTAAAAATGAAATTGTGGTGGATGTTCGTACTGATATAGTCTTTTAATTGTGCCAGATATTGTATAGTGAGTATGGCAGGTAATTCATATCTAGTGTGGAATACAGTGAACTGCCTGTGCTTTTCTCCTAGACTGTGTACATCAACAGCTATTTCAACGCAGCTGGTATACATGTTATTTTTTTGCCATATGATGCCCATGCCACCTCAGTACTGTTAGCTGTATGTTGACATTTTTTTCAGTGAAGATCATACCATCATTAAGACTGACTGTTAGCATTTGTATACTCCTTTCATATACTTCTGATGATAGCCCTCTTAACTTTATTTTTCTCCACAGAGACCCATTATTGTAATAAGATTAGGAATAAGCCCCATTGATTGATGGTGTTCCATGAAATATCTTGATTGTTCTTGCAGGCCTCACATCAGAAACATGTTAAGAGAGAGAGGTTGTTAGTGTTAATGGATTTTTACTGCATAATTTCCAGAGTAGTGTGTAATAATTTCAGATGAGGAGAAGGGAAGTTTGGTTGATACAGGCTGGCAATGGACATTATAACCTCATCACAGGCCGACCTACTCCTTCCTTGGTTTCTCCCAAGTGTTGCGCCATAGTAAGCGAGTAGGTAGCAGCGGGGCACCTGTAACTCTCACATCTCTTAGAAAGGAAGGGGGGGGGGGAAGAATATGAAAGAGGATTGATTTGTTGTGAGGGCAAGAAGAGCAAATCATGTTTTGAAGACTGGCAGAAATCAAGTCTTAATTTGTAAGAACTGGAGGAGGATGTATCTGAGGGCTGAGATGTGTTGTGTTGGTTGTGGAAAGGCTATGTGAAGTCCAAGAATGGAGTGTCTTCTTTCCATAGTAGAATAAGTTAGATTCAAGGGAATGAAAGAAAAGTTCAGGGATTGGGGGGAGATTTCTTGTGGGATTATAGCATGTGACTTTGTATTAGGAGGGGTTATGAGAGCAGAACAAATATTGTGGTAAGTTTGGAGGAAACACTTAATTGTGTTAATTGTGTGCAGAGGAGGGATGTTTTGTAGGAAAGGAACACTTACAATATGTGCTGGAGCAGTAGGATCAAGTAGTGTTGTGTCAGGGGCACCTATGTGTTTAGTAGGAGAGGGACTTGTATGTGAGAGGTTTTAGTGCTGTTGTGAGAGGTGGAGGGGTATGACAACATTTGTGGGTCCCCTCATCATGTTCTCCAGGAAGAAAGGAATTAGTCTAAATACAAGACAATAAGAATTTTCTTGTGTCCCATTTGAAGTGATTTTTGGTTTAGTTATACCTGTACAAATTAATTGTAGATTGTTATCTACACTGATAAGTGTCTGTAAAGTTAGATATGATCTTTTTTGATATTCACATGAAAAGTTCTTTTTAGAAATATATCCAGATCAATGTCAGAATAATATATGTATTACAGGCTACAAACTAGATGGTCGCAGTGTGAATGGAACCATGTCTGGAGGGCTTTGGATCGAGCGAGGTCCATGGGGAAGTTCATCTGGTACAACTGATGATAAAAGTGATGCCACCCCAGAGAAGCTCCTTAACCTTAATGCCACCCCAGGGGACTATGCAGAGGTGGATGGCCCAGTGGCACCCTTAATGCCCCCAGGGTCACAGGCTCCTGGTACACCTGTTGCATATGCCACTACAAACATCATCCGTGGAAGGAATGTAAGTTTGAACCTCTTCTATTTAAGGAGAAAAGTTCATGAGTAGGGGGTTTCTGTTGCAATCTTTGATGAATTCGTGTATTGGTATTGTTTACTTCTGTTAAAAATATAAATCATATACAGTGTAGCCATTTACTTCATGTATACACTGCATTCAATTTGAATAGTGGTTAAGGCTAATTCACTCTGTCACATAAATGCATATGTAGAGATAGAGCCTAATCACACTGGTACATGTCCATATGTACAGTATAAGATGATGGATGAATGGAATAGAATAACTGAAAACATGGTTAATGCAAACAGCATACACAAATTTAAGTAGTTGTATATAGTAGTAGAGAATGTTGAAGAGATGGGGTCACACAAGTCTCCAACTCCCTTCCCTTAGACCTTTGTAAGAAAGTAAGCTCCATATGGACAAAATAGATAGATGGATGTATTGTGCTTTCCAGGACTGCCAGAAAGAGCTTTTGACACTGTATCACATAGACATTTGGTAAAGAAGTTGAATCTTCAATTAGGAATCAGAAGAACACTGCTCTGATGGATGGAAAATGACCTTAGTTTAAGGTAACTAAGGATACATATCAGAGGAACCTTCTGAGAATGGTTAGGTTACCACTGGTGTGCTGCAGGGCTTGGTCTTAGGACTATAGCTTTCCTTGATCTATATAAATGATGTGCTTGGAGAACTAAACCCATAACAGAATTTGCTTGCAGATGATGCCAAGGTCATGGGAGAGATAATAGTGAGGATTGCTTTAACTTACAACGAGACTTAGTAAAGCTCCAAATTTAGTCTGATACACGGTTAATGAAATTCAACCCAAACAAATACAAAGTGATGAGGTTGGGACACAGTGAAAGAAGGCCTCAATAAAGTTAAAATCAAACAGGAAATAAGCTACAGGAATGTGTGTGTGAGAAGGATTTGGGGTTCAACATCGTATTGTTCCTTACCTGATGCCAGAACTCCACCTCAGCAGAAATGTTCAGTCGACAAAACATTTGTTAGCAAATACTAAAATTGCACTTTAGTGTATGGGTAGAGGAAGGTTTAGCAAAATATCCTCAATGTATATTAGACCAAAACTAGAATATGCTTCCTAAGTTTGATCACCACATTTAAAGCACAAAGAAGTAATTTAGAAGGTTCTGAGAAGGGGAATACCATGGAAAAGAGAAAAGGGAAAGATTTAAATCACAACTTCGTCACTAAAACTCGTTTCATGATGTCAATAGTGATTAGTTTTTCATGAGAGAGAGAGAGAGAGAGAGAGAGCAAAGATGTGACCCATTTCTTTATTGGGTAAATTGATACTCTGATTTATGATATTGTGAATGATGACAAGACACTGAAGTATATTGTGAATGATGACAAGAAACTGAAGTCTAAAAGGTGAGTGACAGAAGAGAATACAAAAGTCTAGAAAATTGTATAATAATAGAATTAAAGAGATGGGGCTCCACAAGATTAGAACTTTTTCCATATGATGTACAAATATTGTAGGTTAAAAAATGTAATTACACATACACACTTATATATATTTTTTTAACTTGCAGTGTAAAAGGCCGTGGTTTCTTAAAGCAATGTTTATTCCCTCTAACTAGGGTGAAAAGGTGGAGCCAAACATCCCAGTGTATGGCAGTATGTATGGAGACAACAATGCCGTGGAGCAGCCTAATGACAACCTCGTCCTCTATTGCACACTTAAGAAGCAGCAACTATACAAGCCTTCTCTTTCACCTGCACTCAGTACTAAGCAGGTATGCCTTACTTGACTCTAATATAGTTTGCTCTATCTGCTCTGAAGCACATACAGAAGCAGATTTATATTAATATTGTGAAAAATTTGCACCATATGGTCCAAGTGCTATTCATGGCACTGTCCAGAAGTGTCCACTATTTCAGGCATTAAACTTTAATTTAACAAAGTTTGCTGATGGGTAGTCTAGTTTAATTAGTCTGATTTACTAATACCCCCTCATATTAAAGGAAGATTTTAATTTAATGAGGGTTTACAAAAAGGGCTGCCTTAAGGTCATTCCTTGATCCTAAGTCATCCCCTTAATGTTTCTGAGAAGTCCAAACATGGAATGAAAATATGATACAATAATTGGAGTGGGAGTAAAGCTGGTAGAAAAAGTGAGAAGTTTTCATCAAGTGTGTAAAACATGTATGAGTAGAAAGAGAGGAGAGCAAATGTTTCCAAGTGAAGGTTGGTCCGCAACAGGGTTGTGTGATGTCACCATGGTTGTTAAATTTGTTTATGGATGGAGTGGTGATGGCAGTAAATGTGAGAGTTTTGGAAAGATGGGCGAGTATGCAGTTCAATGCGTCCAAGACCTAATTTCTACCCATCTCTCCATCAAAAACTCCTCACAACTCTCGTCTTTCCTTTGACAGTTCTGTAATTCCACCTCGTGACTCAGTGAACATACTTGGAATTACTGTAACATCCACTCTGTCTTGGAAACCTGACATTATGGAAATAGCCAAATCTGCTTCAAAGAAAATGGGTTTCCTGTTTAGATGTCAAAACTTCTTCTCTTCTGAACTGTTGCTCCGTTTATACAAGGGATTGATTCATCCTTGTATGGAGTACTGCTTTCACATTTAGGGTGGTTCTTGCTGTTTCCTTACTTGACAGAGTTGAGTTAAAAGCGATCCTACTTAAAAACTTCCTAGGCTACCTTCCAAACTTGACCCCATTGCCAAACACTGCAATGTTGGTTCACTTTCCCTCTTCTATCAGTATTATTTTGGTTTCTGCCCCTGAGAGCTGGCTGCTTGTATGCCCCCACCGCTAGCTAGACCATGTTGCATGATTATTGTGTGGCTATCTGCAACTCAAGAGTGGAACGTTTTGATACCTGCTCCTTTCCCTACATGTCAAAGCTTTGGGACTCTCTACCTTCCCATGCCTATCCTAGTAACTATGACCTGGCACATTTCAAAAGACAGGTCTTTCACTTTCTCAAAAATTCATAAATTCTTTCCCTTGTCTTTTCTTTTTCCATTTCATAATTCTCTATATTTCAATTAAGGCCCAGTCTTGATGTGGACTTTTGTCCATGACTGGATCCTTCAACATGAAAAAAGATATTCACAATATCTTGAATATTTAACATAAATCCAGTCAGTGTGTTTTCATGTTTTTAGAAACATGATGTTTGCCATATTACTTACATATAGCATTTGGTCCAATGCTTAAGTTATCACACTGATATAAATTTTCATAGATTAAAAACTATAGCAGTCCACTATGAGTACCCCTAATCTTAACTTGTGGAAACTCGGGTGTTTCCATAGCAGACAGCATTGTATTTAGAAATGACCTTATCTGTCAAAAAAATTTTCTAAGAGCACTCAAAAGTTTCTATTAAAATATTAGATCATGGTTAAAGAAGAGTAGAAATTGACATTTAATAGCATGGGCAGGTCATGATGTAATGTGACCCTCATTAAGAGAGAGGGTATCATAATGTAATGTGGTACTCCCTCCTTATGCTACATTATGCAGCATCAAGCTACCAAGATGATTCCTGGGCTGAGAAACAAATCCTGCAAAAGCAGATTAATCATTTAACTCTATTTAGCTTCGAAAACAGGTTAAGAGGTGATCTTTTACAAGTTTTCAATATTATCAAAGGCTTTGATAATCTTGATCTATCAAGCTACTTATGATTTGAATTATCTGATTTCACTCATAGTGATGGACACAAACTCGTGAACAAACGTTTTATCTAGAATGAGGCAGAGCCCTTCTTCTTCAACAGGATTGTTACCATATGGAATGATTTGCCAATTAAAGTCGTTGAAAGCAATAGTATAGATACATTTAAGATTAAACTTGATAAAAATCTTGCTTCAAGTCTACGATAAAAATCTTGCTTCAAGTCTACAACATACATTGTTTGCGTCTCCTTAGTCACATTGACAATTTGCAGGTTATTTTCTCTGAATTATCTGTAGTACTTCTGACTTTTACTGTGCTAAGCATTGAGTTTGTGATACCTTCCATAATCACAAACAGCCTCGATATGACCCAAAGGTCTGTTGCTGTTTGAATTTCTTTGTATTCCTTTGTCACTTTTTTTCTATGGAAGGATGGAGTCCATCTGTTGTAAGAACTGAACACTGAGATTACTTGACACCTTATTCGTTTGGGTCATTACTACAGCACTTACCTCACCCTGTAATTATTGTTTTTTAAACTTTGAGGGAAAAAGGGGGTGCATGCAACATTTAATGGATTTAGAAAAAGCACATGGTACAGTGTATAAGAAGGCACTATGAGATTTAACTCTCCATGGTTTGCATGAAAAGCTTGTGAATGCAGTTAAGAGCTATTATTATGGAAATAGTACACATATGTGAGAGTAAGTAATTGGTGATATGAGAGAGTGGCTTGAAATAAATTTGGAAGTGCATCAGGGTTGTGTGATGTCACTCTGGGTATTTGATGTGTTTATGGATGGGGAAAAGTGGGAGATGAGAGTGATATTAGGTGACTGTGTTTTAATACTTAACCATGGAGAAAGGGAATGGTAGTTGTCATAGTTGTTAGATGCAAATGATCTTGTGTTTAAGGTAAATTAAAGGAAGACTCCAATAGAATGATCTTGTGTTTAAGGTAAATCAAAGGAAGACTCCAATAAAATGATATTCTGGTTCAGGAGTAAGATGAAACTGAGGGCAAATCATAGTAAGATGCTAGTTTTTGGAATGGAAAGGAGGTTAGATTCTAAGATCAGTTTCTGTGATGAAGAACTGTACCTTGTGGATGAATTAAAATATTTGGGAGTAGAGGTTAAGAAAGATGGTAGTAGAAAGCCTGAAATTAAGAGTACAGTCATGGGAGCAAGAAAATTTGGAGTTGCACTGAAAACCCTGGTGAGTGGAAAAAATTAACCATAGTGTGTACGAAGCTTACATGGAGAAGTCGTTCAAACATTGATGTATGGTTGTAAAACCCAAGTGTATATTGGGTAGGATAGGTTAGAGATGAGAGCAGTAAAGATATGTAACTTGCATAGTGTAGTTGGAATTAGGAAGATGAACAGAATGATGGTATAATAAAAGTATGTGGTGTGAAGAAGTCGTTAGAAATATGCATGAATGAAAGCTTTAGGGTGTTATGGTCTTGTAGAATATATGGCAGACAATAGGATGGTCAAGAGGATATAAAGTACAGTAGTATAATAGAGGGTACAAGGAAGAGAGATAGGCCATGTTGGTGGTAGATAGATATAGTGAAAGAAGGTAGATAGATATAGTGAAAGAACTGATCAGTGCAAGGGAAATTTTGGTGAGGATATTATTGGAATTACAGGGGATCAGATGCAGTGGAAACATTTTTGTTAAGGAGCTGTTATTAATGGAGACATTGGTTTCAGTTGACAAATCAACTCGGTGTGTGGAGTGAAAAGTAAGAAGGGCTTTTATAAGTTTGGAAGTTTCAGTTTTAACACACACTGGGCACGCAGGCTGAGGATGTAAGTGATGTTGCAGGGACAGTAATTACAGTGTCTGCAAAATGCCTTGTCCCTACCCCATATATTTTGAGAGGTGAGTAATGTGGAGTGATCTAGCTGAGATTTATTGTGGGTACAAACAAATGATGCTCTCAAGGTGAAATTTTTATACATCTGGTTGCTGAGGCTAGTGTTTCTTGTGGTATGAACACCAGCAACCCACCTAAGTGTATCTCAGGTTAATTTTAGGGGAGGATGTTTTTTTCTTTTCCTAGCTGCCACTACTTTCTGGAAATTTCTCTTCTTGGTGCTGTGTTTCTTTAATTTGTGCTTCAAGATAGTTGGCTCATGTCTTTCTAAGGAGAATGCCCAAATTCTTGCCTGGAAGCAGGAAAATATGGGTACATAGATTTCTAGGTGCTCTGGGTGCTCAGAATGTACAATTAAGGGGTTGCTTTCTGCAACACTTCATTAGTGCCTCGTCACATTCAGAAGATAAAGACCCAGTGGAACCAAAACCTAGAATACTTTAGGAACCTTGCCACTTCCACTCCCAGATGTCTGCAGATAGTAATCAAGGCCAGAGAAGAGATGACAGAGTACTGAAATGTAAGGGTGACATTGTCTTTGAAAGTTTATAGGTGTGTGGACAAGGCTTTCTACAAACACTGTAACTGATCCACCCCAATAAATTGGGAATGGAGTAATGATGAAATAATTAGAGTATAGATTGAATTTTTACAGCTTTATTTTTTCACCCATCCTTGTGTAATATTATGTTCTATAGGTAGCTTTCAGACATTTTACTATAAAATGTACCCCAAGCAAGAAACTGTGATTGATTTGATTTGTGCCGGGAAAACCCCGGCAAATTAATTGTGCACCCCATACTCATCCTGTGAGCGGTAGCACAAAAGGATTACAGGGGTCACAAAGGGTCTTAGTCAGACCC